>JAKSZP010004104.1:0-162387 GCA_022478985.1 Massospora cicadina
TGGTTATGTCCATGAGGCGTGAGTCGGCAATGTGAAGTAGTGGATAAAAGCTGAAGTTGTACAGTAGTGGGATGAGGGGGTCATCTTGTTTGATCCCTCTGCGTTGTGTGATATTGTTGGTTAAAAAACCAGGGCTGCACACAGCCATGGATGCGGATTCTGTGAGGAGCATCGCCCAGTTTATGAACCTGGGTGGGAGTTTAAAGGCGCTTAGGCATTTCTTCAGGTATGGCCAGCCAATGCAGTTGTATGCCTTCTCCTGTTCTAGGAATACCAGTGCTCTAAATGCTATAGACTGACATATTTGGCGATGGAGTGTATATTAATCCAGATTAAACGCCCTGGTGTGAACCTGAATTGATTTGGCGACAGGGCTTTGGAGGCTATTGTGCCTAATATGGTTGCTTAAATTTTTGTAAGTAGTTTTGTGTCAGTGTTTGAGAGTGCAATTGGGCGCCAGTTAGCCAGGTCCAGTTTGTCACCATTCTTAAACAGGGTTATGATATAGAAGTCCTGGCCAAAAGTAGGAGGCTTGTCTCCAGCAGGCACTGTTTCATTGATGCCAAGAGGAGGGGGGCAATTTTTTTGAAGCATTTTTTGTAAAATTTGTAGGGTATCCCATCAGGGCCTGGGCATTTCTTACATGGTGCACCGTGGACTATGTCCCAGAGCACCTCCTGAATTATTAGGCTCATGAGGTTATAGTCCAGCAGTGGACTTTGTATTCCGGCGGTGTGTATATGTTTTGCCATTTTTGGGGGGGTCAGGCGGGGTGTCATGATATTGTTCGGTGTAATAGCAGTGTACTTCTGCCTTGACCTCCACTGGGTCAGTTGCCACGGTGCCGTTGGCTTTATGGACCTTTGTGAACGCAGGCTGGTTGCCTCAGGAGTGGAATTAGTAGAAAAATATGCTGAACAGGCTTCGTCTTCTTTTATAAACTTACCTTTTCTTGATATTTTGATTCTGTCTTAGTGTTCAAAGATGAGGGCGCTTAAGTGGGCGGATATTTCCGCCCATTTGCACCCCCAGTTAGGGCTATAGCCAGACTTCAGGGTGTTGTGCTTAAGGTGGTCTAGTTCAGCCAAGGTGCACCTGATTGTGGCTGTGTTGGCAGTGTACTTGCATGAGGCAAGATGGTAAGTTTTATTTATTAGTTTGGTTTTAAATTTTACCCAGGTTTTATTGGGGTCTGTTATGATTGGGGTTGCAAATTCTGAGTTTGTGGCCTCATGTTCGGCTAGTCAGATATTTTGGGTAAATTTATGTTCTCTGGGTATAGCTTCCTCCAGGATGACCTCTGTGTGTGAGTTCAGGTTGGCGAGAGCTGCACCAAAATGAGTCAGTGGTAGGATAAATTGATCTTTTTTATTGTAAATTAAGGACAGGCAAGCATGGGTTTTTGGTGCAAGTATGTAGTTGATGCAGCTCATTGAGATGGGCGTTCCATTGCATATGTTGGGGCGGGTCATGTGGGGAAGGACTGGAGACCCGGGGGGAGGGTGTCATACAGGCCAAGGGATGCCTTCATTGCACAGAACTCAATGTGCCCCGGTGGGTATCCCCTGGGGTTGGGCCATTGTCCATGTTGGGGTTATCCCAGCAGTTGAAATCGCACCAATAGGATGTATCTGGTGGAAGGTTGAGTGTTGTGATGTCTTCAAGGAATTATTTCCTCTAAGATGCAGTGCACAGTGCATAGATACATGCTATTAAAATTGTGTCCTCTTAGTTTGTGATCATTATGGCTTGGGCATGGCTGCGCATATATGAAGAGGAGTTAGCAATTTTTAATTTTTATTATTTTGGATGACCACCCCATAGTGGGACGTCCATACCAACTGGTATGGTGAGGCTCTGGCTGACAGGATTCTCTTCCCACTGTAGACAGTGGGTTTCATGGATGGCCAAGATGTCTACAGGTGGTTTTCGCAGGAAGTCCAGCTTTTTGGATTGGTACGCTTGAGCCCTGGCTCCCACAATTTTTAGCACCCCTATTATTACTGAGGCGCCCGTAGCGCCTCAGGAGAGGTTGGGAAGGCCATCCAGCCCTAGATCACTGCTCATTGCCTTGAACTTGCTCCATGTGATTGGGACAGTCCACTTTGAGTTGCCGTCTGATTTCTTACATTGTGTTGATTTTGTGCAGGACTTGCGGTTTTTATAGTCTTAATTAGGATTTTCCGTTCATGGCTTCTTGTGATTCAGTGCGGTGCAATGATTGTATTCTGTTTTTCAGGGTTCAGCTTAAAAAATTGGGTCCCACAATTTCGCCCATAGTGAAGCTGAATTTCTCTAGTAAGTTTGTTTGATTGAAATCATGTAGTGATTCAGTCAAATTATTAAAAAATTTTCAGCTTGGGTTTTCTGCTCTGACTGGATGGCTTAGTTGATTTCCTCCATGGCCTCCTCAGCTCGGGCATTTTGTTCTGATTGGTTGTCTTGGTTGATTTCCTCTATGTCATACTTGATTTGGCCAGGGTCAATGGAGGAGACCGCAAGTGATAGAGCCTTAGCCGCTGCCCATTTGTGGGCCTTCTGTACCTGTTTGCATAGTTTGTGTGATACTGGGTATATGAGGATGTATTGCCCATCCTTCCCCGAGAGAATGGTATGGTTGGCGTCTATCATTTTGCCAAAGGTCTCTTTATCTTCATCTATGACGTCATCACAGAAATCTGGGGATAAATGCCCTCATTCACGGGGCATGAGTGTTCCTTGTGCCCAAATTAGATGCAATCGTGCAGATAGGCAGAGCGCGTTCTGGTGTGACATGGAATGGATTTGACACTCTTTCATCTGGAAGGTGAAGCACCGCTGTTCATGGGATTTCTGTCAGGTCTGAAGCCACATCAGGGACTGGGTTTATCACAACAATTACCTTTCCTGTGTACAGGTTTGAAATCATGTGGAATCTCTGTAATTCTAGTTGTTTTATTTCTTTATAGCTTTGGATTCAAAATTCAAAGCTATCTTTAATTAGCTTTCAGGAAAGATTGGTATGGAGCAAGTCAAAGGAGATGAACAAAGTGTTCGTTTTGTTCCATCTGGTGTGCATGGTGCACACAATTTGTTTGCCCTCAGGGAGGGAAATCTTGACGCAGGTTTTTTTTGGTAGGGTCTGCATCTTCTTCAGTTTTAAAACCCATATCAAACCAGCTGCAGTGGATGGTATGGGTGGTAACATACACCGTGTGGGGAAAAAGGGAGGTTTTTTCCTCGACCACCTTCTCCCAAAGAGTTGGGGACTCGACCCCAAAGAAAGGTTGGAGCCCATGCTCCACCTCTGATAGGGGTTGGGCATATTGGATTTTCATGTATTGGATTTCTTTCATGGTAAACTCCACAAACCTGGGCGGTGTTTAGGTTTGTGGTTTTTTGAGGCATTGGTTCCCAGTCCCCCTCCAGGAAATTTTTTCCCTTTGGTGCATCGTTTTTTCCATTGCATTATATGGCTTTCAACTAGTTTAATTAGATTTGTTGAAATCACCCATCTCACCTGTGTGATTATCAAAATTTTCAGTTTGAATCAAATTGTAGTAACTGATTTTATTGTTATGGGAAAGAGAATCTCCAAATTAGGCAATATTGATATTCAACAAATTGGAGCTTTAAAGCTTTAATTCACTTTGAAAAGATGGCCGATGAAGGGTAGGTAAAATAACGACATTTGGCAAGGTTTTGATGAATTTCAACCAATCAGTGGATGAATAAAATTTTCACTTGGTTGAACCCCCTCTGACCCTATAAAAGGGGCTGGTCTCTGCAGTGTAAGCTTTACTAAAGTGGAAGTGGCCTGGAGAGGTGCTTCCAATGAATTTTTTAAATTGGCTGATGATTTGGTGCAATCTTATCATCCAAACTCATTTTGCTTGCCCAATTTTTTAAAAAAATGTTACACTGATTTGCGGAGTTCCACCAGGAATTGACCAGGATCTTTTGGCCGATTATTTCAACACTTGCCTCTGAACCACTCTTTTTTATACATTGGATAAGCAATTGTCCAAAAATACACTCTTCAAGGGTGGTAGGGGGTGAATAGGATTGCAAGAACCAACCATGAACTCAGTTATGGTAAGCCCAGAAGCAAGGGACTTAATGGAATACTCATCCCCCTTCTTATATGTGACTACAAATGGTTCTTCCTAGATTGAACCGTTTCTTTCCTTTATAGGCATGATTTAATTCTGATATTAGAGTACCAATTATGCTACATGGAAAGATGGTATTGGTGGCCAGAGCTCGTTGGCTGCTTGGCGTTCTTAAGTGACAGTTTATGCTAAATTAGTCATCGCCTCAGACTGTAATTGGATGATGTGCTGCACCAACTTATTCATGGATTGATTCAGATCAGTCTGCACAGAAAAACATCTTTGGCTAGTAAAGCAGGCACCCCAGGTACTTGCCCATATAACAAATGGAAAAGAGACATTTTGAGGATGCGATGGTAGCTAATATTGTAAGTCATGAGGGCATTGGGTAAGTTATGATCCCAGTGAAGAGGGGCATAGTTGGCAATTTTCCTACATATAATGACCAGTGTCTCATTTTATTTTTTGACGGCACCATTGGTGGATGGGTTATAAGGGTTTGAGAAGAGTTGTTGAGCTCCCATAGAGGTGGCGACGAGTTTTAACACTTGGAGGTTAAATGTTTTCCATTATCAAAAAGTAGGACCTGGGGTCAACCATGGGACATAAAGATACACTGATATAGGAAGGTGGCAATGCCTTACCAGTCTGAGAGAGGAGAGCCACAGCTTCAACACATATAGTGAAATAATCTATTCCACCAAGGTATATTGATTTCCCCCAGTAGTCTAAGGGAGAGGATATACCACATCCTAACTTATGGTATGGATGGGTTGTTGGGGCGTCATGGTTGGTACTGATAACGGATCTTATGCTGGCTTGTTTTTTGCAGGTTAGACAAGCATCTTGGACTTCAACTATGGTCTCCATGATGCCCTCCCAGTAATACTGATATTTAACCCACACAGGTTTTTTGGACTCCGCCATAACTCATGATAGTATGAGACATTATGATTACAGGTACTCGCTCAGATGGCCGGATATAGGGCAACCACTTTACTATTATTTTATTCTATAACCTCCATCTCTCCAGCTTGGTGTTGCAGGAGTGCCGTGAAAGCATCTTTTGTACTGGATCATCTTCATCAGTCTATGCGTCAGGAGTTATTAGGAGGTCATGCAACCTCTCTGCTTCACTATTTATAAGGTGCAGGACAGGTAGCTTAGTCAACCCATCAACGTTCATAAAAAGCATTCCAGCTCAATGCTCAATGATCTTATCATAGTACTGGAACTTTAGAGCCCAGCGAGCCAACCTCCCAGTGGGGTCTTTCATATTTTGTAACCACTTTAAGGATGAATGGTCAGTAATCACTTTAAATGAAGTGCCAAATAAAAAAGAGCGATAATATTTGACACCAACAAAGATGGCAAGGCACTCCTTTTCAGTGACACTGTAGTTAAGCTCAGCTTTGGAAAGCATCTTACTGAAATAAGACACAGGATGATCAACTCCATTTCCATCCAACTGAGCAAAGATAGCTCCAATGGCGTAGTCAGAGGCATCCATTAACAACATGAAAGGCTTGCTAAGTCAGGTGTTGATTATTGGCCTTTTATTTAATAGTGCCTTCAGGGTCTCAAACGCGGCCTTTTGTTCAGCCTCCATTAGAAGGGGGCGTCTTTAGCCAAGAGACGTATGAGGGGCTCACTAAGCTGAGCGAACTTGGGGATGAACTGATGGTAATACCCCATCATGCCCAAGAATACCTGGATGTCACAAATGTTTTTTAGCGTGGGCATCTTGGGTATTATTTAGACTTTATCTTGTAGAGGTTTTATTCTCTTGGGAGATGGCGTGCCCGAGGAAATCCAACTTCTTTTGAAAAAAGTTAATATAAAAGGCTTCAGCTTTATGTTGGATGCCCGTAAGCGTTGTTCACCTTCTTTAGGCATGTGAGATGCTCGTTGAATGTCTTAGAGAAGACTGTGATTTCATCTATGTAGATGTCATACAGCTCAGCTTAAGGTTCAGAGAATGTGATCCATGGCTCACTGAAAATGTAGCAGGTGCATTACACAATCCCTGAGGTAGCTGAGTCAGTTGGAACAAACCTCGCTGTAGATAAGGATGCATTTATTTTGATCCTGTGGAGAAAGGTCCATCTGCCATTACCCACTAGTCAAATCCATGGCAGAAAAGATTTTAGACCAGGAGAATCGGGCCAGAGCGTCATCAACGCGGGGATAGGATAACTGTCCTTCTTTGTGTTGTTCAGTTTGCAATAGTCCATAATTATCTGATGACGTCCTTTTTTCTTTTTAATCAATAAGAGCGGGGACAACCAAGGGCTTTGGGAAGGCACCAACAACCCAGCGTCCAGAAGTTGTTTAAGCTCCTTACGCATATGAAGCTCCTCAACTTTGGATTTATGATAGGGTTTGGAGATAGGGCAAGCATCCCACGTCAATGGTATGAGTACAAACTTTCATGTGCCATAGTCAGTGTCAGAGGTAGAGATGATGACGCTATAGGACTCCTTTAAGGTGTGGAACTTGTCAATCTCGGCGGGGGTTAATTCATCAGAAATATGAACAGTAGGAAGAGTACATAGTGATTGGTCTGCGGGTAAGCCCATATCAGCCATAGACCCAATACAGTGAACTTGTTTTATTTCTTCAAGGGGAATCAGCATGCCTCTTCCGAACTCCTATTGCTTTTTTACAAACATATCCTTCTTGGTGAGATTCCCTAGCATAAGGTTGATAGGTCATTGTAGGCATGGTCTAGCACGCATGGCAAAACTCTGGGCTTCAAAAGACTAAATCCGCCAATGCAAGTTAGGTGCAATAAGAAGTTGGGGGGATTTATAGGGTAATCTTAGTGTCAACTACCCGTTGTTCACCCGCTTTTATTATTACTCTTCCACAGCATAGAAAGGGATACCCTTGAGGGCGTCTACTGATGAAGGCAATATTTTTGTGTGCCTTTCTGCTGTGGTGTAATGTAATGATAAGGCGGAAGAGGGAAACTCAACGGAACAAGATTATATCTGTTGTTAATCACATAATTTGTCAAAATCAGAGGAACCTCATAGTTAAGCAAGGAGAGATAGCCCTGCTTCAAGTTAATAACCCTTTAATAATCAACAATGATCTTGGTACCAATAAGTAGATTATAGGTATTGTTGGCCAAAGACACTGTGGGGACTGAGAAGAGAAGTTCCCAAATTAGATAGGTAAGATGAGTAGGCCCAATGGCGCGAGTGTTATTTGGACCGCAGTTCCAAACTCTTGTTTAAAGTCAAGGTCAGGGGCAAACTTAATTTTTTCATAAGACTTGATGACACAACGTTCACAGGGAACCCAATGTTGAGAGTAGTTTTAACTGCACTCCAATTAAAACGATCTCCACTTTAGTTAAAGTTCCTCCCAAGCTGGGGGAAGAGCGAGGACCTCCTTCAGCTGAAGAGTAGAAGCAAGGCGTTTGGCAGTTTCAGGAAATTATCTCAGATAACTGCAGTGTATACACACTATGAGTGAGCTGGATCATTGTGGCAATAAGCTAGTCAGCTTCACTGGCAGTATCAATAACCTCCAGGCCTCTCAACACCTAATAAAGATTTGTTTGGCGAGTTATCCTAGCCCAATCCACTCTCTCTTGTTTATCAGTCAGATACCTCTACTTCACTTGGGGCCCCTAGAAAATATTGACCCACATCATCGCCACCCCCTTAAGATTCTTCATCATAGGGGTTATCAATGCATGTTAGGGAGCCCATAGGGGGTGAAGTAGGTTCAGGATTTCTTTAGAGAATGATAGGTCCTGGGATCATTCCCCCATCTTACTAACTTTCTGGGGGAGGCGTTGCAATTGTGACAGCTCAATTTTTGACAGTCGAAATAGGAGGCTTTTGCTGCCTCATGTACTCAGGGTTCAGACTATAGTTATCTGGATAAGAGGTTGAGGGAGGTAGCGCTGTGGAAATGTGTTCTTTAACTTCAACAGCTTTGGGTCACACAGTGGCTGTGTCCTTTTGTGAAACAGGCGGTTTAGCCTTTGTGACCTGGTCATATAACCCATTGTTAGTGGTGGAGATTAGCACCCAAGAAGAGGGTTTAGGCTGAAGACAGGCTTTGAAACCACTTAGGATGACCGCTCTGAAGAAATAGATGGGCAGGGCAAAGTGACGACTGCTTTAACTAATTGAGCTTTCTGAGCTGAAGATGAAGTGGTTCATTGCCCCGTCATAGCCATTACCATCTGATTTCATTATGGGAAGAATAAGCAGTGTGTGATGGCAACTTCATAGGAGAAGGTTTTATAAGGAAGCATCCTTAGTAGAGGCTAAACTAGTCGGCGTAGATGCTTGCCTCAGAGACCCTTGCATAGGGCCAATTTCATAAATATCAGCCACCTCTAATAAAGATTCCTTAATATCTTGTACACTTTTAAATGAGCGCTTTACAGAAGAGAAATGCATCGCCAAGGAGGGATGAGACGCCAAGGCAACCAAGATAGCCGCAGTAGCATCGTTTAGGAGTAGCATTTTAGCATGCAAGAAGGTTGAGTTTTATTGTAAAAGCGTTTCAAAAAAAAGCAACAGATTCGCCCTGTTTCAGGGTAAGGCAGATAAAGGCCTGTTTTGCCCGTTTTAACCTTTTAGGGGGCCGAATTCCTCAGTGAGTGCTTGCTTCACTGTGCCCAGGTGCTGAGGATGGCCATGTGTGAAACCAATATCTCTTGAGCGGCACGACTCAAGCAGGGAAGGAGGTACATAATTTTAAGGTGAAACATTGCCCCTTCTATAGCAACTTCATAAATCAAAAGGAAAGAAGCAAAACTTACCTCACCTGGGGTAAACTTGTCCCTAAAAGGGGGTTTATGGATACCAGGGTAGGCCCCTAAAGGCCTTGCAATGAGTGCTGCTTGAGCCTTTTGAGGAGAGACAAAGCACTAGCTAGCTGAAGTTCAATAGAGGTAGCCGAGGGTTTATTTTCATTATTTTGGTTGTTTTTTGTGGTATACAGGGTCCTCTATAGTGAGCACAGCTTGTTGGATTTTAGGGTCTTTAAGCTTGCTGGTGCATTTAGGGCCTAAAATTTAACAATTAGTGGATGTAAACTACTGATTATAATAAAGTAAATAAATAATAAAAACTAAAAGTTGAGTTTTCTATAGGTTTATTTGTGTTGTGGGGGTAAAAAACAAATACTCTTGATAAATTTATACTTTATATAAAGTGTCAAGGCTCAAAGTTCAGATGACTTAATAACATCCAAATCAGGGAATAAGATACTCAACAAATTGAAGCTTGGAAGCTTCACTTCATTTTGATGATATGGACAATGGAGGGCAGGTAAAAAAGCCTGTGCAGCAAGTTTTTTATAAATTTCACCCAATCAGTGGGTGGAAGAATTTGCACTTGGTTGGACCCCCACAGAACCTATAAATGGGCCCAGTCTCTATGGCGTAGTCTGTACTAACGTTGAAGTGGCCTGGAGAGGTCTTTCTAATTAACTTTCCAAATTTGGCCAACGATTTGATGAAATATGATCGCCCAAATTCATTTTTTATGCCAAATATATAAAAAAAGTGTTGCCCCAATATGAGGGGTTCCACCAGGAATTAACCAGAGTCTTTTGGTCAAATTTAATTACTTACCTCTGAACCAGTCTTTTCTATACATCAGACCTTTAATTGTCTGACAAACCCCTACTAAACTGACTCTCAGAGGCAATGCGCTGTAAGAGCCATCTGACACAATGCTATGTGCCCTTTTAGTTCCATACACTACTCTATGTTCCACTTCAGGCTTCAGTTGAAGCAGCCATGAGCTTGGTGGATATAACATCGATAAAAGCCAGTATCTATAATCACTTGGATTTTTTTATGTTCTGAACAAAAATATCACAGTATGTACACTCCAAATAATAATAATTACTGGTGAATATTTCATGAACATCCGATGGCTAACAGTTATCCAGAAAAGCGATAATACCAGCGCCAACATGAGGATAGTCCTGAGCAATTTCTATTACTGGAATTACCACGCTCACCCTCTCTAGTGTTGCGACATTTGTTGAAGGTCCAAATTCAACTGTACTGCATCGCTCAAGTATTTTACAGGCGTACAATTTGTACATTTCAGCAGAACTCCAAGTGCATTATTGGGGTCTCTCCCTCGATTTGAGGCCAAAATAATGTAGGGGAATTTTGATGTAATAAATTGCTGGGGTGAGTACCATGAAAGACACAAAGCGACTCATGGCTATTATCAGGTACAAATAAGTTAAATTAGTCAAAGTAGAACATCCCACTTCTACCTCACTTTATCTTTTCCCTTTTAGTTTGGGGCAACTGTTACTTCATGTTCATTTAGTTTTCTGGACAGCTAGCCGCATAATGGCCTCTTTGGCTGCACTAAATACAGGCATTTTTAAATGGCACTCATCTCTTTATCACACCCATGAGTCTGGGCTTAAAATCAGATGCTGTATTTTATTTGGATGATGATGAGCTGGTCAAGTATAATAAAGATAGATAGGACGTTCCAGAGCGCGGAGTGGACTAGGATCAACCAACATATTATACCTGAGACATTAATGTCCATTTCCTGATGGGAATTTGGTAGTAGTTGCAGGGGCTTTCCATTCCACGTTGGGGGCACTAAATGTGATAGATAGTTGGCGTAAACAATTGGCAATTTTAATAGTTACGTTTTGTCTTGAAGAATTTGGTTCATAACATTATATAGTTCTCAACATGGCTTGACAGCCGCCGTCATCACTATGCCCACCTCCTCATTAGTTAATATATTCTCTCCCTCCAACACATGAGCCTCAACTGTGAATTACTCCACAAACTCGACCAATGACTTGTTCTTTTTAAACTAGATCGTCAAAAACTCTGCCTTGCGTTGTGCCATTTTCGCAACACCCCCTAAACAGGCAAATCACAGTCTCCTTCACCTCTTGATACGTTATAGTACTACCCTTAAGGTAACATGTGACCTAGTTGGCGCTCTCAGCATCCAAAGCAGATAACAACAGTTTAGCTTTCTGCCAGTCAGAAACCCTTCTACTGCAAATTTGAACCGTTTAAAAATTTGGGTATAATTCAATTACAGTTAAATGGGGCAACTTGTTATTGCAGACCCCTTTCTCCCAAAAATAACTATTCCATCTATGCTCTGCACAGTATAGCTACTCTGTAGTGTCACCCAAGCGGTTGAAAAGTTGGTTGGTTTGGCCACCCACCAAGTGCAGTTGGTGAAAGGCCTTAGCAATCTTATCTATTATACTTTTATTCTCTCAGAAAGCATTTTTGAGCTGGATTATTGTATCCAAGGCAAGCTTCAGTCCCGCGTATTGAGATAACTCAAAAAACTGGGGTAGTACCCCATCAAGTTGAGCTGGTTGTGACATGGCTTGGCAAATATGTAACTTTTAATGTGTTAATCAATGGCCCCCTGTAGTGAGCATCACTGTTAATATTTGGCGGTTCTGGCAGACTCCGCCAATCTGGTTGCACAGGTTAAAACCCACTGTGCAACGGACAAAAGTCAGAGGATCGCTGATCCTTGGTAAATAATAATATTTAAGTACTTAATAAGGAGGTATTGTCCCAAAAATACAATTATTTATTATAAACAATGGCTACTTCTATTAACTCTTCCCTTACTCTCTTACTTCTTTAAAGAGCTCCTTTCCTCTTTCCCATGCTCAACTATTAATAATCAGTAATTCTAGTCAGTTTCAACCCTTCCGCTTTATAAATCTCTATTTGCTACAAATTTAGGGGTTGCAAATATAATTGAGGCTTTTTGGAAGAATTCCCTCAATTTTCCGAGCTATTATCACTTCAACCAATCCACTCACCTCATAAATACAATCCGCCGGATATCTGATTTATCATCCAGTCATATCAATTTCTTGACATTTATATTATCCTTTTCTAGATCACAATCGGCTGTTTGAGTAAGAGTTCCATTACCTATGCAAATTGTTACTAAATAAGAGTAATTTGATGGGATTTAAAATGAAGACTTTGACACGTTCTTTGTTTAAATTTAGACTAAGTCACAGTCAAGTAAGGGAGATTCTGATTAATTTGTTGAAGAAATCATCATTTTGTGCGACCAAGGAGGGCTAATTCATCAGAAACGGCGGCCAATATCCCAATTGGGACGCCAAAAGAAGATTTGTGCGCCAAATTCTCTATAAATTCTCCTTGTGTTTTATAATAATGAAGATAAGATAGAAAAAGCTCAAAAATATATTTTATAATTAGACTGTTTTTAATCTTGTGATTAGTTTTGTTTAAGGACAAGCAGATCCTTTGTCTATATCATTTTATCTCTGCAGACTATGCAATACAAGTAGAAAGAAGAACCTCTGAACCTTATCTTGGGTTAAGTTCTACCAGATGACATATAGAAGAATTCTTTACGATTCCAGACTAATTTAAGATTAGAAAAACCACTAGGTTGGCGTTGAGCATAAATACTACCTTGGCTATCAGAAGTTCAACTGGATTAGTAGTCTTCATACTACTATTGCCCATTACAATCAATTATTAACAAGTTAAACAACGCACATAAGGAACTTGTGTAATTAAACAAGGGGGCCAAAGTGAGCTATTATCCATAAAATAGAAATGATTTTATATCAATTGATGCTTAATTAAGTCATTACCAGCTCCCAAAATTAACAGCAAGTTTGGGGATTATAAAAACATTCATGAAACCCTGTGTGTCCACTCTTTCTAGCTGGTCAAATGGAAGATCTGGCATAACCATACCCTCATGGCTGCGGCAGAGGATTGAGATGTTGTGGTGTTCACCCCAATATTGGTCAAGCCTATATCAATCATGAGACCATGCTCAAGCATCAGTCACCAAAAGAGGGGTTAAAACCTAAGAACTTGGCTAAGATTAGCTCCAAACCAGCTTTCATGTTTAAATTTTGGAACTAAAACAGTCATTTTCTGAGCCCTGTCTTGATACCCTCTATGCTGCAGATTATTTTAACACTGTTGATGTTTTCCAATGGAGTGAAGCATATGTACCACAAATGAAGCGCCCCTGTCTACCAAAACTATATGGAACTGTGTCATGGTTTGAAAATGTAGTCAGCATAGTGCTATTTTGCGTGATGTGCTCCTCCAATATATGCATGTGACATGCGGCCCTGAGGACTTGTCAAGCTGGTATCAGTTTGGTTTCTCTCCATCTGATGCATTGGGATAGCAAGTTCTCAGATTTAGCAGAGCTGTGGCATGCACCATTCATAAACAGGGCATTTATATGCATCTTTTTATTCAAGGTGTGCCAACATGGGAATGATACCACACCAATTAAGGGGAACTAAAGAAAATGGAAAAGGGGATAAAAACCAGAAATCCCCCATGAGCAGCACATGATAGGCCAGAAACTCCATGGGCCGCCTTGCTATTCACTATCTCAGTTAGGGGCATTGGTGCGCAATGCCAACACTGTCATAGTCATCACCTACCCAAAGTTCATTTACCAGAATTGAACTTGGGGATGCAGTGACAGTGAGCCTATATTCTACCACTGGGGTATCCTCCCCTCATTCATATGCATAAAGGTTAGTTTTATTGTCATGATGATTCAGCCTTAATGAAGCCATTATCTAAATTTTAAAAAAATCCCCATGGACGCCCCAAAACCCTAAAAAAATATAAAATTGCATTGTATGTCAAAAACCCCTCACAAGGAAGGATTGTGGAACAGTGTCAGTTCTAATGTGATTTTCTTCATTTGTTTATAATTGGTGGGTTTTCTGAATGTCAAGCACCCAAACCATATCTTCAGGATGCGATCCACATCCACCTCCAACTAATTAAGGGAATAGTCAAATATGAACATCACAATTAACAAAGGCTAGAAAGCGTACTGGCTGGCGGTAATTTTGATATTACTGGTTACTGAACATGGGTAACTTGATACTTTGACCCCCAACAAACTTGACTGTAAGCGCCTAATGGAAGTGGGCATAAAGTACAAGGACTCCTACCTGCACAATGAGCACGTCCACTTTTTGAACTAGACAATTAGATTGGTAAATTTCTATAAATTGGTGACATTCCATGCCCATGAATGGGTTCATGAGGCGATTTGCAACAGCCTTTCATACTACAGTGAGGTCCTCGAATTTTGGCAAGCCAGCAATTATAAAATCACCAAGTGTCTTTTCCCCATACTGTGGAGGACCTATATGAGACTGCACCCTGGATGAAAACAAATAGAGTTGTTTTTCTTAGTTTATCATATTCCAGGCATCCAAATAGTTGATTTAAGAGGAACAAGAGGACGCCAAACAGATTTTTTGCTTTTGTTTCCAAATGAGCCGCATGATGGCACCCTGCCATCACAAGAAAGGCAAAAAAACCCCACGATTAGGAGTATGACCTATTCAATGAAATCACCATAGGTGTGTCTGATCTTCCCTGTCCTATAGTCAATGAGTGGCTTCCACATAGCCTATTTGAGATTACTGATATGAAGCGCCAGCAGCAGGAGCTGGATGCAGCCCATAAGGAATTATGGGCGTGGAAATAATAAAGCTTCCAGTGGCAGAAGTGAGCTGTTTAATAGTCCTAAGCTGGAATCATATTACTTGGATGAGGAGCTGAGCTCATCTCACTTCAAGCCCATCCCACCCAGGCATATCGGTAAGAGAAGGAAGATATCCTTTAACAAATGGTGTGTCCAGGGTGCGGTAAGTAAAGATTAGACAAACATTCCAGTTTGGATGCCAAAACACCCAAACGGCAAGATAAAATTGCAGAGGGGCTGCTTCTTGGATGACGTTGATTTTGCTGGGAGTTTTTACACCAGTGAGCTGTAGGCCATAAATGTAAATAAGAACCCAGCAACAAACCAGGCTATCATGGTAACAGGGCCTGTGGGTTTGGGATCTGGAAAAAAGATATCAGAACTGGGGGTTTAATTTATTCATAGGAAAAAAAGAATTCAAGGTACAGAATTTTTATTTGATTTAATATAGAAAACCAACTGTCAATTTTCTCAGTGTGTTATTACTGCAAAAATAGATGATTGGTTTAGGGAATATCCTAAAAATCATGGGATTCAGAACCTTGAAATTCGCCTAACTTGGCAACTTTAAGTGAGGGGAAAAATAATTTTTTAACTGATTTTGAAAATGTTAGCGGTGGGAAAAGTCGCTGTCAGTTCATCCATGGTTGCCCAAATTGCCATTTTTCTTTGATTTGGATGGCTAGAGATACAGCATCTCACCTAAAAGGCAGCTGCAACCTCCCAAGGCCACCTTACATAGGGGCAGTCCCATGAGGTCAGGAACTGGTTTGAGATGCTCAACCTTCACACACCCAGTTGCTCTAGCATCCGTTGGACCAAACTATAACTGGTGGATTGGGGTTGTGATACTGCCAGGGAGGGTTTTGAACTGGCGTCAGCATTTCTCAATGGCCTAATACCATTCACAAGTTACTCCAATGATTTGACATTAGGAATATTCTTCATATAATTTACACACCAGTCAGCCTTTGTTCCCATTATGTCTGGGGTGGGTTTCAAAGCTGCAACAACAGACCCAATGGCCTGATGTCATTAGAAAGTTTTTTCAAGTATTTGACACTAAATGCTTTGGTTACTAAAAATTTGCGCCCATCAGGCTTTGTTAACAAGTTTTTGCAATTTGTGACTATTAATCTCAAAGATTCGCCACTGTTAATTGTACTCAGCCCTTTTGCCCCGAGTGGTTACAATCATTGACAACTCAATACAAATTACCTTGATTTGTTCCATTAATTCTTTTGATTTAAGAACTGGGGTTGGGTGCGGAATCCACAAAGGGTACACCTTCACCCACCGCTTGTCTACCACATGAGAGAGGTCACCCTGGGTGATGAGGGGGGCTCCCAGATTCTTACCCCGTCTTGGATGGTAAAGGGAACACTCCTATATCCAAATGGAGAGAGCGCCCCCAGACTTACAAGGTGGGCCCAAAAAAGCTCTTTAAAGTGTTAGAATTTGACCTAATATGGATTGGTTTGATTAAGTTCATACTTCAATTGATCTAAATTCTCTATTACTAAAATGCCAACTGAAAAATCAGCTGATCTCTTTGGAGCACTATCTTTTGAGGCCTAGAAAAGGTGTCAAAATGAAGCCCGCCATCAATCCCTTGCTTGACCAAGTTCATAAATTAGATCTCGCTGGGTGGAGATTATCGCTACCCTGAAAAGATAGTGTGAAGTCACAAATTATAAAAAATATGCTCCTTTTCTGTTTTTAAAGACACGTTTTTACCTCAAACTTTGATTTACTTTTTATTTGGTTTTTGACCCTTTCCAGAAGCTCTTCCCTGGACATTGTCATAAAAATCTACCAGTTTATTACCATAGGTCCCTAAACACAAATTGAAAAGCTTAATTTATTTAACCAGATCATGTTATTAGGGTTTCCAGCTCTCCCCAACTATCTCTCCTATGCGGGAAAAATTACCTCATCTGTCCTGGTACGCTTAAAAAAATGACTTCCCTCAGCGACCCTATCAAAACAATAAGTTAATAGGAAAAGAGCAAAACAAAATTGGCTACCTCCATAGAGCAATTTCACACTGGTAAAGCATATCAGTCAGTCAGCCTTATGAAGGGCAGAAGATCCTAACTTTCTCATTACAAGCTAGTATCTAAAGGTCCATCAGCAACCTCTGCTGATCTCAAAGATAAGATGGGACTGATGCCAATTCTACCACTTGCCTACCCTCTCTGAAGCAAAAACCCACTTTGTTCTAAAGCCATCTTTTATCTCAATTGATAAAGAGACTGGTATGGCGACTAAGTATTAAAGCATATTTTGCCCAGCACCAAGATCCCGACTCTGTTGATCCACGCCCATCATACAACTCCAGGCCATCACCTTGATTCAAAATCTTATGCCAACAAAAACCTACTTCCATAAGAGATTAAATGCACAATCTGATAAACCTCAAACCTTTGGATTTGATGATCATCAATGATAATTGCAACCAATATTGCTAGGGGATGGCAAGCATACAAACATAGCCAAGGAAAATTGTATCAGTCTAAAACTAATAACTATATTGACTTTATTTAATATCTGAAACTCGGGCCCTCAATCAGTGTGATATGGTCCCTAGTCCAAACAAAGGCCCCAAGCATAACCCATTATCATCAAATTAGGTGTCAGGTGCTTTGGTTGGACCATGCAGCAATCATAACATTGAACAAAAATACTAATTTGGAAGTCATAGAGGTGAAACACGCTTGCAGAATTCTTGTGGCCATGGCCATGACAAGCATACCAGTACAATACTCTGGGAAAAAGCAATATATGCATCACCCAACTCTCACATAAACTAAAAATTCTGGAAGTTCCTATCAGAAGTGCAAACTGATGCTAAAACAGTTATAGCAGACAACCTGAACTGTTGGAAAAACGTTATAATGATAAATTTCCAACCTGTAGGCAGCCACTTTATATGGTAGAGGATATTCTAGCACACCTTGTAACGTCAGGAATGTGTCTTGATATAGATGAGGAGAATGAAAATCCTCCAAACCTTATGAGGTGAAGGTACAAATATAATGATGAACTATAAATAGTTTCTAACTGGATTATGTCCTAGTTTCATTTGACTTCAGATAGTTTACTTCAAACAGTGAGGTCTTAATTAATGCAACGAGTGACCATATTATCATTTAGGTGGCCATCGACCTGGAAGACACCCACTACCACGGGAGTGCCAGACCTCTCCTTCAATGTTTTAGGTCACAAAATGGCGCTGAACTACTAAAAATGGGTTCAATTGGGTCGTAGAGCATCTAGATCAGCCGTCAAGCCCTTATCCCCTTAACTACTGGATAAAAAAAGGATAAGCTTATGTGGGATAGTGCTATGTATGAAAAACATTAACCTATAAGTGAACTGAAGCTACATAACTGCTGAAGGATGTTTAGGCTACTTTAAAGTGAATGCCTCAGGGAAGCAAAGACTGGTATTTTGAGTATTGGAAGATGCACAAACAGTATTAAGCACTCCTTAGAGAAACAGGATACATAATGATGACAAAATGCATCCTTCCATGATCAAATTCTGCTGAGGACAATGACCAAGGAGATTTTTATTAATATTAAAGAATTCAAACTTAAGCCTAGATTAATCAATTAAAAACACCTGAAGGAGTTATATCCTGGCTTCCTGAAAAAATTAAAAGTTAAGTCAAGTGGTTTTACGCCAATCTCTGATGCTCTCATAAACCCAATGGTTACAGAAACTAAGACCCTAATTGACCTGACTAAACCAATGAACCAGGGTTTCTCGCCTGTTGACAAACAATCTTATTGCAAAGATTACAGTTACAGAGGTAAAACAAGCACTCAAGGAAGAGCCAAAAATTTAGGCCCCTAGCCCTGAAAGATTTGTGTGGAAATGCTGAATGCGATCCATGACCAGGTGGTACTTAAACTTTCTTGTTTATCAAACCACTGCTTATTTTCCAAAGGTCAGATACCAGGGGCCATGAGAACTAAATTGTGCTTTTGTATAGAAAATCTCAATCGTACATTCTGATCTGGCACCCAATAGCATATTAATAACAACTATAAACTTCTTACAAGGATCCTCTAAACCTGTCTGATGCTTACTGCCCCATTAACCATCCATACATCCCAAAATGGCTTCATGAATGGGAGTACTGTCTGAGAAGGTATAATTTCAGTCCAAAACATCCTGCAAGACTCATGAAGATCTGAAATGGTTATCTCATGTTTTAAACATGGAGAAGGCCTAAGATCAGATAGCATGGTCATTCCTATGTTAGGCAATGGAGGCCATTAGATCCTATCACCTTTATCACCTGGATCAATATGCTTTACAGTGGCCTTATTACTAAGGTTATTGTAGCTTATGATTTGACAGATGCAATTCTGATCAGAAAGGGCCTCCAGCATATTGATTATATGTCAAAATTTGTTTATCTTTGCATCAAATATCCTGTTGAAAGTAGTGGGATCAAAATTATGGGGCATCATCCACCCCAATCAAATCCCAGTTAAAATGCAAGCCTTTGCAGATGACACTGTGATGGGAATCATTTCAGAGAGCGAACTTTAAGGTGTTGGAGAACTCCTATCCCTTTACCAACAGGCGTCAAATGAATAGGTTTTTATAGAAAAGACTGTAGTTAAGTTAATATTTGTAAACCACAATCTCACCTACCATCTGGTCTCCCTCTTAAGCAACAACACAAATATTTTGGTGCTTGGTTTTTTTGCTAAATTATATCTGGTGTTGAGGCGATGGAGCAAGCGTGCTTTCCAGCATCTCATACTGGATGGCCTGCTGGAAGTATTCTTGTTTAAAAGTTCAAGAGAAGAGTTCTATCATTTAATTCTTTATACAATTAAAGCTCTGATTTGTGGCCCTCATTCTGCCATTGAGCTCATTTTTGGAAGGTAAGATTAACCAACTTACAAAACTTTTCTTTCTCGTTGCAAACACTTTTGCAACCCATTCAATTCAAGACTAAATCCAGTTTGATAATCTCATAGAGGGATTAGTCTGCGCCCATGTCTGGGAGCAGTTGGGCAAGCAAAGCAAGAGGAGCAGGCGGAAGGCCCACGGCCTCTAATGTTCAAAAACGCCCCGGAGAATCTGGCGGAATAGAAAAAAATTTAAAAAAACCGGCGGTCACAATTTCCCCGGAGATACTCGTGTGGCAAGCATGATGCAACCAGTACATCAATACGTCACATTCCCAGCCACTTTCGTCGGTGGAATTCAGAGTCCATGTGTATCTGGACATCCAAAAAACGGCCCTATGGGAAAAATTTTGTGAAGATGTACACAAAATTTTCCTGACCGCGGTGTATGTTGCACCTCACTCCATGTCACGTGGTTGGCTGGACCTAGGTTTTGAAAGCAAAATAGCAGCAGACAAGGCTGCAGCGGTGCACATAGTGGTTGACCTCCCTGAAGGGCAATGGGTCGTCGAAACTAAATGCACCAGATGGACAAAATCAAACCAAATTTTCCTCACGTTTGACTTTTTGCCTACTACGGTAAAACGTGACATTTTGGAGCAAGACCTGAAAGATGGTCTCGCCATATATGGCGAAATACAATCTTTCGAAATACAATGTTTCACACTGATGCCACACCTGTGCACCGGCAAAGCCATCGCAGTTCTGACCCCATCTGAGGAGATCGTGAAGGACCTAACCCAGATCCCGCACTCCACCTTTATTGACATTGCAGGGCACACCACCCACCCATTCCAGGTAACCGTGGACAGCGCGCCCCCCATTTGCACCCACTGTGATGCGTTCAGCCATAAGGCACACACGTGCCCCATTAAAGAGGGCGTTACATTCCAAGAGCACCCCTCGGTGGCCATGGCCAGCGGAGAGGCGCACTATGAACCAACCGCAAGCACCAAAGAGGCCTTCCCGTGGGGAGCACAAGGCTGCTACCTATTGGTAAAGCCCATTTCCCCGCAGGAGTGGAAGAAGGCCAAGCAGGCCCATAGGACTGCGGCCAAGGAAGCGGCCAAGGTCACCACCATTATCCCACACTCACAACGCCAGGAGGACATGGAGACCTTCACGGCGGAAGCAACTTGGGAATCCATCACCCAATCAGATTGGGAGGCCCAAGCCGAATGGGCCACTCAATCCGAGGATCTGATGGGAGATTCAATCTCACCCAATCTTTGCACCCAAGCTCTGGTTGAAACCGACTTGGGACCTATCCCAACTGAAAAATTTTTTTTGCCCCACTCGACGGTGCACCGAACTTATCCGCACTGCAAAAAATTCGTCCGACGTCATGAAAACAAAAAGCGAAGGCCAAAGCCAACGCGACTCTTTCCACAAAAATTAACAAAAACCCCAATAGCGTTGCTGCTAATACCCGTGCTGCTGTGAAAGCCCATGGGGACCTGGAAGAGGCTGGTGGGCCAGGGGGCCCACCCTCTCACACCTAGGGTGCGATGGGGGAAACCTTCACTCTAGGGACGCTGAATATCGGCGGACTCAAGGCCTCCCCATCCCGGGCTAGGAAACTGAGTTTTTTACAAAACAATTTACCCGTGGATATCCTGGCCATCCAGGAAACCCACTGTCCACAAGGATCCGAGGATGCTTGGAAAACAATGCTCCTACCATCCCTATCCTTTTGGTCAAAGCACTGTGGGGTGCTAATTTGGAAAAACAATTTTTTCAAATTTACATCTTCAGAAACATCCCTAAATGACCGAGTGCTCGTTGTCACCTTCTCTTGGGCCGATGTTGCACACACAATTGTCAACATTTACGCCCCAAACAGTGCACAAGAGCGTCGGGAATTTTTCTCGTCAGTCAAATCCCTCCCGCTACCCCCTGATTCTTTCCTAATTGGCGACATGAACTGTTGGCTAACCTCACCAACGGACCGGTGGCCGCCCTCACCCCAAGCCCCACAGGGTCACGTAGAACTACGCGTTCTAAAAGCCACCCTTGGGTTAATGGATGCGCTGCCACGACATGCCCCACTGCTCAAAAACATGACGCATCCCCACATCC
The DNA here is from genome assembly GCA_022478985.1 of Massospora cicadina. Lineage (NCBI taxonomy): Eukaryota > Fungi > Entomophthoromycota > Entomophthoromycetes > Entomophthorales > Entomophthoraceae > Massospora > Massospora cicadina. The sequence continues at coordinate 21,628 of JAKSZP010004104.1, forward strand.
ACAACGGCCAATTAAGGTCCATGACCCACATTGACCTTATTCTAGCGCCGGCGAAATTCCAACCCCATATCTCCCACTTCAAAACAACAAAAATGGTTCTCTCCGACCACCAACTGGTCTCAATAACATACCACTTACCCATCACAGTTGCAAAGGCCCCACATTGGTGCAAAATCCGCCCCCCAGAGCTTGCGTCGCCAGGATTTTCCACGTGGGTGGAAGAGGCAACTTTGGCAAAATTGTTTGTTGCACCGTTTTGCGTGGACCCCATTTCCACATGGGCAACTTTCAAAAAAGACACCATCCGCCACTATCGCCATCTCTCATCCAGATGCTCACGAGCCACATCGGCGGTTATATCGCGCATGCTGGTGGAATTGGCCCACTTGGAGTCCAACATTCCAGCCTCAGGATATAGCCCTGCATGGGGCCAGAAGTGGGTGGAGGCAGCAGCACACCTCAACGCACTTGAAAGGCAACACAAACATCGGGTTTGTATCCAATACAGGGCCACATGCATCACTAAAGGTGACAAGTGCACCGCATACTTCTTCAAAAAAATTTTTGCACCACACCAGAGCGTGGCCTGCACACAGGTGCGAAGATTGGATAATTCTATCATGGACACACTGGCTGAAGTGGCAATCGAAATGCAAAGATATTACTCCGAGTTATACCGAGCCGAACCAATTCAGCCAGCCAAAATGGCGGAATTTCTTGACAGAGCTCATATCTGCACCGTTTTCCGATACCCGGAAATAATGAATTTAATTACTCCGAACAAATTTATGGACTACCATTCACGGTGCGCCAAACCAAAAAGGCCCAGGCCCAGATGGCATTCCATATGAGTTCTACAAAAAATATTTTAAATACATATCCCTATTGCTGCTAGCCTCACTCAACCAAAGCCTGTTGGAAACGTGCCTCCTACCAGGATGACATGAGGCTTTTATAGTCACACTCTTCAAGAAAGGGGATAGGCTAGACTTAGCCAACTGGCGCCTCATTTCTCTAACAAACACAGACACCAAAATCTTAATAAAAATCATGGCTAACCGTTTAGGGACTGTAGCATCTGCCACCATCTCTCCAGAACAATTCGGTTTCATCCCCAGAAGGTCGATTTGGGATAACGTGCACTCTGTGGCTAATGTGTGTCAGTCCACAGCCTCTGGGGCACTTGTATTCTTGGACCAACAAAAGGCCTATGATAGAGTAAACTGGGAATACCTTAGGGCCTGCCTCCAACAATTCCGCCTACCTCCCCGCTTCATTAACTGGGTGATGCTGCTCACGGAATCTGCAACAATGGCTGTGCGCAGCCCAGGTTTCCTAACGGATGTAGTCCATCCTCAAAGGGGCCTGAGACAAGGGGACCCCCTGAGCCCCCTCTTATACAACTTCAGCCTTGACCCACTACTGCGAAATGTGAATGCCCAACTCACTGGGGTCCATGTGCCAGGCTAAACCCCAGTCAAGATGATGGCATTTGCAGATGATTGCGTGGTGGGGGTGTTTAATAATAAAGATGCACACGCGCTTGAAGCCCTCATCCAGGAATATTCCCGGGTAAGCAACGCGGCACTGAACGCCTCCAAATCCGAAATCATCCTCCTTGGTCGGTTTCAGAACTGCTGGGCCCCAGCAAGTAGTTCCCAACCCAGCCCAGCTGCTCGCCCAAGTCCACGCCTTACTAACTCAAAACACACTGCTCCACTGGTGCTCCCCTTTGTGCCGCGACCTACCATAGGACCGGTACGCCATCTGTGCGTGTGGTTGGAGGCAGGAGGATATGCGTCAGCAGTAATGGAGGGCCATATACTGGACAACGTGACGAAGCGAATCGCCTCTCTCAGAGCCCACCCTACTACCCTCACTGGCAGGGTTGTTCTTGCCAACTCTATGCTCCTATCCAAAGTCTTGTTTGGAGCCCACGCCATCCCCTTCTCCCCAAGCTTCTTCAAATCCCTGTATGCTTTGCTACAAGGTTGGCTTTGGTCAGGCCGCCCTCCACCAGTACAGCTAGAGGTCATGTTTGGCCCTCATCATCATGGTGGCATGGGCCTACTTGGCTTCAAAGCCCATGCCGCCAAGATCCTAGGCACCTGGATTGCGGCCGTCACTGCTCCTACACTCCCATCCCAACACTGGTCCCGCGCGGCCCACTCCACCTTTTCCCGAGCCTTGGGCCTCAACAACCCATCAAACCCCCACTCCCTGATGAAATACCTTGCATCACACACATCAGCCACAGGTCCTCACGGGACAAAAACCCACTACAAACGAATCCTACTCTCCATGCGAAGCGCAGAGTGGAGAATTCGTATTAGTGGACATACAACCCAAAGAGGCCGCCCCTCTCCTCAGTTCACACAAGAGGTACAGGGGCTACCCATCCATGCTTGCGTGATCCCCATTCGAACCCAAGTCCTATCCAGGGTGGACTACCTGGACATGATGGACATCCCTTATTACACTGAGACCCAAAAGACTATCTGGAAATACGCACACCATCCTCTGTTGCAGCCTCAAGTCCGTTCCCATGTGTGGCGCTGCCTGAGGCGGGTGTATCGTACAGCTGAGCGCTCTAATGCTTTACACTCATCCTGTGTCGTGTGTGGCCAGTATGGAACGCTGTTTCACCGCCTGGAGAAGTGCCCCACCTCTAAAGTAATATGGCGCGAAGTCCAACGTCTGCTAGGCCAGGATCAAACACATCCCTTCAGTCTGTCAAGAGATATGTTTGCTTCATCAATGGCCTCCCCCTCCCACCCTCCCTTCATGCTCTGGTGGTTGCAATCGCCATGTGGACTATCCACACGATTGTCTTGGATGCCATCGCCGGATCCATCCCCACCCTCCCTGAAGCTGTCCACAGATTCCGGTCTCATTTGGTAGATCACTTTCAAGCGTGGATGTTTGGATATCTCCCACCACGTCGCCGGCAGCTGGTCTCCTCCTGGTTCCCAGTCTGGTTCATCAAATCAGACCCCTTCCTCCACACGTGCTCAATAGTGGCTACGCCCCCTACACACGTTCCCTCCCCCTTCCCATAAGTGGCGTTCCCGCTGGCAACAAGAGATAGCATCGCTTCTCTGGGGTGCCTCACCTGGTACTGAGTTTTGTCTCGTCTGAGTCATATTCGGAAGTGTCCGTCCCATGGTCAGCCTTCCCCGCAATAAATTTAAAAAAAAATTAAAAAAAGATTAACCAACTTACTGCACCTTTCATTTAATTAAAGCTCATGAGGCGCCTATTGATAAACACTCTAGCAAACTTAAACGTGAAGAGGGTACATCATGTACAAATGACTTAATTGAGAGCACCAACAGCAAAGACAAGACAATGGGCGGCAGGTGGCCTAAAAGGTCAAGTTTCAGGACCTTCCTGACCTAAAGCAACATTGGACTAAAGATGGGTAAAGGCCAGAAATTCCCAGGTTGGTCCAGGTGAGGTGCATAACGCCCAGTCCCTTTTACAGCTTTTGCGCTAAAATGAATGAGTTACAATATAAACAATGATGACTCAATTTGGTTACTTGGTGAATGGGGGTTCAGAACCTGTTCTTTTTACAAAAATTACACCCCCTGTCAGCCATGCCTTCAATCAATTACCTGTGCGCGTACAATTTTAAATATAGTACCCTGTCAGATGGAAGTGTGCACTTATTGGTGCACCTGGGATAACACCACTTTCACCAATGGATGATTACCCCATTTAAGTTTAAATATTATTCTTCAATACCAACCTTCATAGTTGTTTGTCTCCTCCTTAAAAAACCCTTAAGTAGTTTAAATTTTATTTATGTTAACTTGGGTGAACCAGTGCATGGACCTCTTCAAGGAGGTTCTGCGTTGCTTTAGCCATTTATTTGCAAGAAAATTCAACTGCATCAAGGGCACCGATGGTCCGCCATGGTTCCTTTCAGAATGAGACACCTGAGCATTCTAGCCCTTATCAAAGCTTGGATATGGACACCCCTTTGGGGACCACCCAAATCTGATTGTTTGTTTGATCTCTATTAATCTGTACCATGCTAAACACCTTCGCCCTCTCTTACTATAACTTAAGCTCCCTCTGAGGGGCTATTCTTCCCTATTACTGACAACAAGTCCCCTGGCGTTGGGGCTGTGCACCGTGCATCACCACACTTTGGATTGGAGAGCTATAGACACTCTCCTGACAAAAGACAACCAACCACTTAAAATTATATGCACAAACATTTTCTGTGTGGGACTTTCATGAAGTGCAAATGGGATGCGCCCTCTGTAGGTCATGTCCATTGCAGGGCTCAACACCGTTTTCTCGTTTTGCCAATGGTTAGAGCACCTTGGCATTATTTTTGCTAGCTTCAACTGGAAAGTACCTACCCTTCTTGCAGCACCTAATGGATATGAACGCTTCTTGATCTACGAGTCATAATTCCTAATTTTTAACTAGTATTTAACAAAATTTATATAATAAAATTAATTTTTCCTTGGAATCACTTTCAGACAGTGCAGGCAGGATCATTGACAAAGGGCCTGGTTGTGATAGCCTTGGATAACAGTACACAACCCGTCGCCAAGGTGAAAATGGTGTTGTTCTTGGCCCAAAAACGCGTTTTATAACGCTGATAATTTATATATAACTGAGCCCTATATATTCTCTTATGGCTCTGTATGGAACTCAATTTAGTGTACCAAATCGCCCCAGAGAACCCACGCTTGACCACAACCATGATCCGCAAAACACAGGAGGTGGAGAAGGAGTTACTTCTCAATTAAAAAATGTTATGAAGTATGTCAGAAAATTGACTATGGGCTCTGCTAGTTGGCAGGCTAACCAGTATGAAGACTGGTAGCCCTTGATGTTTTACCTTAGGCGTTAGGGCCATCAGCACTGGCTAACCCCTTGGCATCTCACCTGCGCCATTTGGGGATCCCATAGCCTAATCCCTAACTAACAAATAATTATATAAACTTATAACAAAAGGTAGATTAGGCAAAGGGAGATATTTATTGAGAAGGAAGTGCCATGTATTAATACTACTTACAAAAGGGCTACTGCGCCCAACACTGAACTAGCATCTCTTCCACTGGTTCTTCCAGCCAACCACTCTTCTTCTTTTAAACTATTCTCTTCCCTGGCGTCAACCCTCTCGCTCCATCCTTCCCAATGTCCAAATTAGTTTTGGCTCATCCTTGGCCTTAAGTCATTGGTGAGCCATATAAATAATTAATCTAAATAAATGTCAAAATTGGATTCGACCTTTGAGTTGATAGTAGTTTGCCAGGAACAACATTTGGTCGCTTTCTTTGACTCAGAATATCTTTGCATCTCGCCAACATCTCTTATTGAATTATCTCTGTTGATTGATTAGAAATAAACTTATTCAGGTGATAATTAATTATATGAATGAGGCACCAGAAACAACCTTGGCCAATTTGAACTCATAATCGTTGGATCCGCCAACATTGGATCTACAGTCCAGGAAGTAAATTCATAGATGATGATTGAAGTGAATACATCAGCTTTCAGCCAGAAATCCCACAACGGTCCACAAATGGCAGTTGGCATCAAACACTGATTTCACTGACTGATAACAATTGGATCATCCTCTGGTATTAGTCACCAGATATCCTTAAACTAATTTGGGGCCACCGATTGGCCCCACTAGAACCTACTTCCAAACTTGTCAGAATACTAAATTTGGATCAACCCAAATTGGGGAGCAAATAACCAGAAATTACATTAAATTATATGAAATTCAGTAAATAAGTCATTCCGCTGGGATTGGCCATTTCATCCCAAATAACGCTAAATTATTGGAGGATTCCATCTGGTTAAAATTCCAACAAAGTTGCTGAAGATATGGTGGGATATGTGACCTCAATAGTAGGAGTGGTCAACTATCACTCTTCATTCTTTGATGCAGAAACGTACCCTGGAGGCATGCTAATGCCTGAAGGAGATATTTATGATGTTATAAATTTGGATGGTATCATTAGGATCTGTCATGTTATTTGCACAGGGCAAACCCAATGAGCAACAGATAGATGTGGGGATCGTCAGTTCTTCAGATACACTTGAAAATATATTTAAAATATGAGTAATTGCCCCAATTGATTCTTTATTTATTTTTTTATAAATAAAGCTACCTTTCGCTGTCCCATTTCTTCTTTACTATTAATAACCTAACTTCACTTAATTGCCCATCTCGCTTAAATACAGCAACTTCAGGCGATACTGGTATCATGGCTTAGGCTATTCTATTCCACCAATTCCCTCAAATTCAGCTTGCTATTCTCTAATCCTCTGTCACCATAATTGTAGGCGATTTACTTCTTATTCATCGAATGTTGACATCGCCTAATTGCCTTATATAGAGGCGATCTAATAAAACCCATTATATCCAATAAAAACCCGTTATATCCCAATATCGCCTTGTCCTGAGCCACTCAAATAATCGTACTGATATCATTTTCAGTGGATTATGCCCTAGCTGTCCCTTGATTATCATCCAGTCATATCAGAATCATGACATATGGTGTTGTATTGGCGTTGTCTGGTATAAATAAAGATTATTCTGGACAGTTTTGCTTACTGCTACCCTTTAATCCCCTTTAGGGAAAAGCAGCACAAATATTTTAGTGGATACTGGAGCCTCTGAGAAATTTTTGATTAAGATATAGCTGACAACCTTGAGCTAAGTTACTTGCCAGGTGGCATGGTTGGGGGAGGTGCTTTCCAATGTATTACCACGGTGAAAATTATGGGGTCAGTGGATTATTAAGTTTGACAAATATCATTTGGCTCACCGCTTCAAAGATATTAAAGAAATCTTGTACCTCACACTTTGGGTGTAGAGTGGTGGCGAAAGTTTGACATCAGAACCAACTTGAAAGATTATAGTTTGTCCTTAAATTTAAAGAACAGTCATGAATTAGTTGTCCCTTTGTCTGAAGCTAGCTTACAGGGAGATTTGCTCCACTGGACCAATATCCACACCCTCAGTCTTGTTTCGCTGCTAATTCTTTCTTTGAAGGTTCCCTTATCTTCATGATTGGAGGGCTTGGAGTCTTTGTTTGATGCAGCTTCAGCAAATGTACTACCAGCTCAATCAGAGTTTGAAATTTCAAGCTCACCGTTGATCTGGCTTGGATATCTTTCCCTATTTATCCTTTGACTGTAGGGAGGAAGCGGCATTAGATGTGTGGGTTAAGTAGCTGTTAGCCAAAGGCGCTATTTCTCAGCGTATCTCCCCTGTATGTTCCCCACTTCTCTTTGTGGAAAAAGCTGATGTACCTTACGCCCATGCTTAGATCATGAAAATTTCAACAATATAACAGTACCACACTTTCATCCCATTTCTTTAGGATTAAAGATTGCACGCTATGTGGAGAAAGAGAGAGTCTTCTTTAGACCTAATTGTTTAAACTCATTCAATCTGATCCGTATCAAGAAGGGCAAGGAGTGGTTAGCCGCCTTTTGCACCAGAAAAGGAATATTCCAGTTTCAGGTCATGCCCTTCAGGCTTAAAAATGCCCCTGCTATCTTTCAACGCTGTTATGATGCGGTTTTGGGGGACCCGCTGGGAGTGTGCGCGTTTGCCTACATGGATGATAACTTAGTATTTTCCCCTGAAAGAGATCCCCATGCAGTATACCTTTGGCAAGTGGTGGAGAGGTTAAAGGCAGCCAACCTTACGCTTAAGATTAGTTAATGTAAATTCTTCAAGTACCAGGTCACCTTTATGGGAAACTTTGTGTTTGACCAAGGAAACATGATAACTCCAGACAAGGAGAAGGCGATTCATGAGTGGCCCACCCCAACTTTGGTCATGTAATTGAGGAGTTTTATTAAGGGCATGTATGTTCCTTAAAAATCCATATTTAATAGTTTTCTGAAGAGCCAGCGTTATTGTATTATGCAAGTGGGGCAAAAGTGTTACAATGCTCATAACTTTGCAGGATGCCTTTCAGGTGGTAAAGTGCAACCTACTGTCCATGTCCATCCTTCGCCATGTTGACCCTAATAAAGTGTTTATTGTGGCTTATAGTGCCTCCAACTTCGCCATAGCAGCGTCCCTATCACAAGTAGGTGAAGATAGAATAGAGCATTCGGTGGGATAATGTCCTGGAAAATGTCTTACCAGACTTAAACTACGCCTTATAGATAAAGAGTTACTAGCAGTGGTTGAGGCGCTGACTAATTGTCGTCATCATTTTAATGGCTCATCCCAAATCTTCCGCATACATACAGATCACTATGCCTTACTGTACTAATGCGCACCTCATGTCTTGACCCCACAGAAAACCCACTGGCATGAGACCTAGCTTAATTTGTGTGTTCTTATGAGTTTACCAAGGGCATTTTTAATCGTTTGATAGATGCTTTGAGCCACAACCCTGCACTAGCTCCCAATCCAAAGAAAGTAGAGGTGCATAATACCCATTTGAAGTTTCCTCCAGGTAAGATTGTGCTTCAACTTCCCTCTCCCTCATACCGCAGGCCAGTGCATGCTCCTCTTGAAAATGCGGAGTATATGTTCAGAAAGGTAGTCCTTTCCCAGCCTTTGTTGCCCATAATTACTATGGTACTTTCTAAGAGCTCATTTAATTATGGGGACATTACCAGGGGTTATCACGTGAAGGATGAGATGGTGTGGTTTTAGGGGCGCTTATGTTTTCCCGCCATACCACTTTGCCTGAAAATCATCTGGTACCATAGTGACAGAATTATCATCAGTCATACTGGGAAGGCGAAGACTCTAAGCTAATTTACCACACTTACAATTGGAAGGGGTTAGCCGCACAGGTGGGCAAGTATTGTAAAGAGTGTCTGCTCTGCACTAAATTAACCCAAATCGCCAGCCACTAGCAGGGCTGTTGGTACCAGTTCAAAAGGGTTGAATAGACTTGGACTTCTATATCAGGTAATTTTATTGTGGAATTGCCTGTATTGGATGGCTACAATGTCATCATTTGTAGTGGTGGTTTTTTTTATGAACTCGCCCAATTAATTCCTGTAGAAAAACAGTAACCGCAGCTAAGATGTCTAGGCTCTTCGTCATTCATGTGTTTGCTTTTCACAGGGTCCCCCAAGAAATAAATAGCAATCATGGACCAGTTTATTTCTGTCTTTTGGGAAGAGTTGTGTAAACTCTTCAGATTCACTCCTGCCGTTCAACTGCCTACCATCCTCAATCAGATGGGCAGACTGAATGAGTAAACCAGTTTCTCAAACAGTTCCTGCAATGTTACACTCTGCAGATCATTCATAGTTGGTTTCCCATTTCTCCATGCACATTTCAGTTTATAATAACTTCTAACATGCATCAAATAGGTGTTCCCCCTTCTTCGGCAACTATGGCTTCAATCCCGCCTTCAACATGGAGCCATGTTGTGGATTCAAGGTTGTCAGTATTTCTCTTAATTCTCTTATCTCTGAAAATTCCACTCCATTGATTCCCCCAGCATCATCAGAAGGATAGAGCAATATATCTTAATCTATCAAAGTTAATGATCAATATCAACCCAATCAGTTGATTGAAGATTTGATCACTCAAAGATTAATTCGCTCTAATAGATTATGAGCTGTTACAAAGCCTATAAATATCCCCTCTTTTTGATAATTTTATTTAGGTCGAATTATTACCTGTATTTTCGTTTAATTTATCATTTTTTAGAGTATATTCTCAGTGTAACTTCGAGATTAAACCTTCCCCATTAGAAGTGTAATTCAAAACTTCCAGAAAGGTGCTCACTTCAGGGGAACTCTAAGTTACGCATCAGTGAAAATGTCAATCACTACCATGGATTCTCATTTTTTTCCTGAAGAAGCTCAAGACCATGAGCAAGGCCGCATATTATTTTTTTTAGTACTAGATGGTCCCAAAGGCCGCATATTATGATGGGTTCGCTTATCTGAAATCCAAATCCCAAGATTACCCTCTACATTAAAATTTCATACCAATTTGGAATTTTAAGGTTTTAACTTAAGCTTTACCCCAGATTTTTAAATACCACCTGAGGTTATAAAAAATATTACCAACTTCTTAAAGGTGCTTTAATCCCTGGAATCCATGCTACCAGATCTCAATCTAATGCTGTACCCTCTATCTTGTGGGAAGTGTTGCAATCCTCCCAAATGCCTGGAATTGGCCCTGAGCAATACTTGCACCAACTCGTTCACCCAACATTATACCATTTATTACCCATTTTGGGAATGCACCATCAAGGGATGCTCAATTTACTAGAAGGACTTTAATCCTTGAATATCATATTTCCAGATTTCAAGTCTGCCTCTGAATTTAGTTGAGATAATTGTGAGGCCATTTACTAATAATTGGACTCTTCTCATCGAAATTCATATACAGCTTATTCAGATTGATATTGGGATGTCTATATTGTTGTTGAACAGTTCACAAATCGAGTTCAGGAGATTCAGAGGGAATGGAGAGAGGGTCTTTACCAACTCTCTGAGCGTAATCAATCAATGGAGGCGGAAGTTAGAGCCCATCTTATTCAATTGGAACAGCTGTACTCAGGAATTAAATTCTGAGTCAATAAGGTGGAGAGAGCTTCAGGATCTATGGGTCCCCCAGGGGTTGAAGGACCTCATGGGCCACCTGAGGTGTAGGACCACGTGGACCACCTGGTGATGGTGGACCTTGAGTACCTCCCAGGAATGTAGGGCCTTGGAGACTTTCAGGCGTGGAAGGACCTCGGGAGGCCTCTGGGTGCTGATAGGCATTCCAGATCCCTTCGACAAATCAACTCTCTCTTGAGTATGATAGATCTCTTGCGTAAACAAGTTTATAAAATTAGCCAAGGAATGTAACTTAACCCTTGATAGGGTACAAAGCAATCCACTCTTGTCACTTCAGTCTTTATCCAATGAATTAGTCAATTTGGGTAATTAGGCAAAGGACACTGATATAATTCTCACTGCTTGTGAATCTAAAGGAGAAATGCTTCAAGCAAAGATTGAGACGCTGGAACTCAAGTATAATGCCCAACAGGAACAGAATTTTGCTATCTTGCCAATTAGACGAGAAAGTGGTTCTTGTTGAGCTAAATTGTCAGATTAGTGAATTTTGTACCAAAGCTGGTGGTCCTTATCCTCAATTTTCTTCTCAAGCGTCAGACTATAATTTGTATGTTTCCACTCAATCAGAACAACCCAGAGTACATGTTTTGACCTCTAATGCCCCCATAAATTTAAACCGGTATAAAAGGACAAGTATTCCATGGGGGAAGGCAGCGTTATCTCCTTCCTCTATTTTTATGAAAAGGCGTTAAGTGAGGCTACAGAGCACCATAAAATGAATTATTTGCCAAATTTCCTTAATCGTTTACCTCAGGATATCATGGTTTACACTTGATGACTTGTTCTACTTGGTCTCAGGTAAAGAAAGCGCTAATCAAAGAATTTCGGGAGTGAGCAAAGATATCCTCACAAAACAGGCTTTTATAGGTATACAGCCCCATCAAAATGAATCCATCAAAGACTTTGCTCATCAGTTCTATCAGGAAGCTCAAACTTTAGTGGCTTGTGGTCAGTTAAATTTGGATGATGTAATTACAGCAGTTATGTCGAATTTTTCTTCCAGAATAAAAATGCAAGTTTATCTAATCAGTGAAAATTAATTTTTAAATTATTTTGGACATTAAGGAGGCCTTATTGGAATTGCCTCCTCAATTCTCCAAAAAACCCAAGTTTATGAGTCTACTAGACCTAGTCGCCCCAAAGTCTATGCTATGCCTGAGAATACTAGGGCAATCCTTTATGACTACTGTCATCAATATTTTCATACTGAGCATCGTTGTTTCAAGAAGGAAGCAGATGAGAAGAATGAATAGAATAGTTCTATAAGATTCTCCACCTCAATAATTATATGGTTGCCCAGCAAGAACATCAAAGCCCAATCAAGTATAATAAAGATGAACATTCTATTCCTTACCCTCCTTGTTAGCTTTATCCTCTCAGTTCGGAAGCACCATTACCCATATTGACTTCTGAGTGAGTCAAGTCAATGCCAAGGCTATCATAGATACAATATTTCTAGTGAATGTTTTTCATCAAAATTCACCAAGTGGATCAAACTAAACTCCCAAAATTTCTCACTTTGAAGAATATGGCATGGCTGGACCTCTGAGTAAACAGTCAATTGAAACTTTTTTATCCCTTCTTCTGAAGATTATAAAATTAAATTCTACAATCCCTGCCATTGTACTCAATAACTTGTGTTATGACCTACTTTTAGGGACTCAATTTTTTGAGAATTTGATGGAATTATCAATTATCCCAACTCATTGTTGTCTCTCTTGGGGTATAGAATTACCTTGCTTTTATCTGATCATGCTTCTACCTGACGTCGATAGTGTCTGCTAGAAGGAACTAAAAGGTCTTAATCACTTCAATATCATGGAGATTCTCACGTAAAATTACCCCCTACATCGGCTGATATTGAAGAGGGGATGCCTATTTTCTCCCCCAAAAACTTAGTTATTCCGCCAAAATCACAGGTAATTGTTACCACTTCTTTGCGTTTTTGATTCCCAAAGGACATTTGTTACACGTTCAAGGCATTTTCTACCCTTCAGCTAAAGAACTCTTTCCTTTTCCTGGAGTATTGGATAATGCTTATTCAGATTCATTATCTGTCTTAATGGAGAACCTTACCAATGAGCAAAAACTGATAAATCAAGAGCATCTGATTGCTTATGTCAAGTTACTGCCCATATTTTGGATTTATGATGTTAAACCCTTTGGAAGTCTACAAGATTTTGGGTTGAAAAGCGATCAGGAAATCCTTACTGTGGGTCCATATATTGGAAAACACCTCACTAAGGAACAGGAGAAAGAAGTGCTTAAATTGTTAGACGAATATTCCGACATTTTTTCTAAGCATACTTACAATTTTGGAAAAATGAAAGAAGTAATGCACTCTTTTGAAACTTGAGATCACCTTCCTATTCATGCAAAGCCCTATCATAAGTCTAAAGTAGAAGAAGCCCAGGTTATTAAAGAGCTGCTTCAATTGTTGGAGACTGGATTGTTGAAACCCTCCAATAGTCCTTGAGCATCTCCATTGTTATTGATTAAAAAGGAAGATGGTTCCTACCGAGTTGTTATGGATTATTGCAGACTGAATGCTAGTACTTGACAAGATTGTTATCCCTTACCTAGGATCAATGATTCCCTTAGGTTGTTGGCTGAATCCACCTGTTTTTCGACAATGGACTTAGCCAGTGGATACTGGAAAATCAAGTTATCACCAGAAGACAGTGCCAAGTGTGCCCTGATATCAAGTGAAGGTTTGTTTGAACCAACTCATATGCCTCAAAGATTAAGCAAGGCTCCAGCAACCTTCCAAAGGGCCATGGAAAGTATGCTATGGGATCTAAAGCATACTTGTGTTCTGGTATATTTTGATGATATTACCATGTTTTCCAAAACTTTTACTGAGCATTTGGACCATCTAAAAGAAGTTTTCAGACGAATTCAGAGCTCTTCCTTAGAACTCAAACCCTCCAAATGTTCATTTTTTCAAAAAGAAATGAATTTTCTAGGACATCAGGTCTCAGCTAAAGGGATTTGACCCCTCTCATACAAAATTCAAGCCATCCAACTAATTGCTTCTCCCACCTCTCTGCGGGATATTCAAGTCTTTCTTGGCATGGTTTGGTATTAAAGGCAAACTATACCCAACTTTGCAGATATGGCAGAACCCTTATTTCACCTGTTGCAGAATGGAGTACCCTTCAAGTGGGGATCAGTTCAAGAACATTCATTCAATTCTCTGCGTAATACATTGATCTAGGCCCCTGTTCTAATTCTTTCCCAAATTGACAAGCCTTTCTTTTTACATACTGATGCAAGCAGTGTCGCCATTGGGGCTATCTTATCCCTGTGTGATGAAGAAAAAGAATGATCATCCTGTCACTTTATATAGCATAACTTTGTCAAAGGCTGAATGGAATTACAGTGTCACTGAGTGGGAGTGTTTGGCTGTAATTCTAGCAATCAAGCACTTCTGTCCCTTCTTATATGGTAACCATTTCACTGTTATTACCAACCATTCTTCCTTAAGATGGTTGCAGAACATGAGGGTCCCAATGGGAGGTTGGCCCGTTGGGCTTTAAGGTTGCAAAATTATGATTTCATTATTGTTCTTCGCTCAGTTGCTCAACACCAAAATGCTGATGGGCTGTCCCTATTTCCTATTCTGACCAAGAAACTAGAAAAAGAAGAACGTTTATATAATCTTATCAGATGACCTGAGTTTTAAGATCGAGAAACTGAAGAGGATCGAGCCTTTTCTAAAATCAATTACCAAAGTTACTACGATTTGGGACGGAGCTTTATATAAGAAAGTCAAATCTAAGTGGTAGCCCTTTCTGCATCCCAATTCTAGATCTCACGCTGTTATGGAAGGTCATGAACAAGTTGGTCATAGCAGCCTAAAGATGACTCAAGAATGGTTGAAGACTTAATACTATTGGAAAAAGATGACAGAATTTATCTGAGAGACCCTTGACTCATGTCATATTTTTAAATGCCATGGGACTACTAACCCTACTTTTCAACATCAAGTTATACCTCCAACTAGAGCATTTGAGGTGGTCAACATTAATGCTTTAGCTCCCTTTCCTCGGGGATTGCATGATAATCAGTATATCATTATGGCAGTCAACCATTTAACTGAATGGGTGAGGCCATTTTCATTGCTACCCCCTCAGCTAAGACTTCAGAGCTATTCCTATATCAGCATATCATTTCTTAAAATGGGTGTCCCAAAGCTTTATGTCAGATAATGGGAATAACTTCACTTTGCAACTTATACAGGAGTTATCTAAACTATTTAACGCTGCTCAGCGATTTGTTATCCCATATAATCCATCTAAAATTGTGGCAAAGAACGAGTTAATGGAACCCTAGTTTCGCTTCTAAGGAAGATGGCATCCACTGACCCAACTCAATGGGATTTTTATTTGGCTAGTGCCTTGTTTGCTTATTAGTATGCTATCATCGCATTATTAAGATATCACCTTTTAAGTGCATATATGGGCGGGATCCTTCAGTCCCTTCTAGTGTTCAGACAATCCTTGAGGAAAGCATTCCAGAGAATTCTGATTTAATTATGAGGAATCTGGCCACCGAGATTATTCATCTTCAAGCTCAAGCAATGAGTTTGACTGAAACAACCACTAATAAGAGACTCAAAGAAGCAATCAACACAAACTTGCCGTACCTGAATACCATTTTGGGGAATACGTTATGTATTTTCATTCTTGGCCTGGTGGGCAAACTGAAAAATTAGGAATCAATTAGTCAGGTGCCTATTGAGTTATATTTTGGAAGGGATTATTCAATTGCTCATGTTGATACTGGTATAGTGGTAAATCATATTCATCCTAACTTTTGAGAAGTCACCCTCCACCGTGATTGAATCTTAAGGGGGAAGTGTCAAGATTTCACCAAATTCCCTTTAAATCTGAAAATTCCACTCCATCAATTCCCCTGGCATCATCAGAAGGAGAGAACAATATATCACAATCTATTAAAGTTAATGATCAAACTCATTCTGATCAGTTAATTGAAGATTCTATTGTGCAAAGACTAATTCACTCTGATAGATTATGAGCCGTTATGAAGCCTGTAAATATCCCCTCTTTTCATTAAAAAAATTTAGGTCAAATTATTACCTGTGTTTTCATTTAATTTTATCACTTTCCTTTGAGATTCCTCTCATTGTAACTTCCAATTAAACCTTCCCCATTTAAAGTGTAATTCAAAACTTCCAGAAATGTTAAAACAGAAGTAGACTTTGACTAAATGATCAAATAAATACACTAGGGGGTGAGCACAAATTTAGATGCAGCCATGCAGACTTACAATGAGAATGGAGATGGTAAGAGATGTGTTGGACTAGCGTAAAGAAAGGAAGGAGATCTCGTGATGCTGGATGTTAAAAACATACTTATCAGGCAACCATATAAAAGACTGATACCAATGAGGATTGGGCCTTATCTCATTGTCAGAAAGGTGGGCCACGCTTCATACCAGTTGGATCATCCCTCCTTGTTTCAAATCTTTTCAGTTTTTATGAAAGCAAGCTTCTTTTTTGGAGGGCCTCCACCAGAGACCCCTGAGGCTTATCTTATGGATGGGAAACTGGATGGGAAGTGGAGGAGATTTTAGCCTCTAGTCAGGTAAGAAGAATACTTGGTTACCTTTTATCCTGGAAGAGATTTGATGCAGTGGAGAACAGTTCAGTCCCAGCGCATGACTGCGCCCAAGCCCAAGATCTAATTGTAGCATTACATGAGTATTTCCCTAAGTCTGCTGGATCTAAGTTCAAGCAAGCCGTCGCTGTCATGAAGTTGGCCCCTGCCACAAAGACTTCATTCTTGTAAAAATGTCCTTTGAGGGTGCGGAATCCAAAAAAGAGAATAGAGTAATTTCATATTTACATGACTTATATGAGGGCATTAACAGCAAAGACAAGGCTAGGCGGCAGGAGGCCAAAAAGGTCAAGTTGCATGACCTTCCTAACCTTAAGCACACCTTGGACCAACGCTGGGTTTTGGCCAGATATGACAAGGTTGGTATAGGTGAGGTGCATAAAACCTAGACCCTTGTTACAGCTTTGGCATTAAAAACGGACGAGTTACCAATTAAACAATGATGGCTCAATTTGGTTACTTGGAGAATGGGGGTTCAAAACCTGTTCAATTTACAATAATTACACTTCGTGTCAGCCATGCTTTCAATCAATTACCTATGTTTGGACAATTTTAAAGTATTGTAGCCTGTCATATGGAAATGTGCGCTTATTGGCGCACCTGGGCTTAGCATCACTTTCACTGATGGATGACAAGACCAATTTAAGTTTAAATATGATTCTTCTGTACCAACAATCCTCGTTGGTTGTCTTCACCTTAAAAAACCCTTTGTTACTTTACATTTTAATTAATGTTAACTTGCGAACTTGTGTGTGGGCCTCTTCAAGGAGGTCTTGCGTAACTTTAGCCGATTTATTTGCACTAAAATTTCAACTGCATCAGGGGCACCGCTGGGACGCCCTGATTCCCTTAAGACCAAAACTACCAAGCACTCTATCCCTGATCAAAGCTTGGGTATGGACACCTTTTTTGGGGGCCCACACAAATCTTGTTGTTTGTTTGATCTCTATTAATCTGTACCATACTAAACACCCTCGCCCTATGTTACTATGACTCAAGCTTCCTCTGCGGGGATATCCTTCCCCTGGTACTGATGCTAAATCCCTGGCGTTGGGGATGTGACCCGTGCACCTCTACTCTGAAAACTGGAGAGTTATAGACACTCTCCTGACAGATATGTGAATTCTAAAATTCAAAGTACATTCCCACCGGATTTGGGCCAAGTTTTCTCCAGATGTTACAGTCACACATGCGATGTTCCACATTTGTGTGGGGAATTAACTGGGCTTAGGTCCAGGGGGTCCTAGAAACTCACACGTTGCGCTCCCTAAGGGATTGGATGCTGCTTCACTCAAACTTATCTTCTTGGCATCACCACCCCCAGTATTGTAGGCTATGTAACTGAGCTGTGAGGTTGGGCAGATGGCATTTTCATGGGTGCCATAGGATGAAAATCCAATATGACGGGATTATTTCCTAATTTTCAGCAATTACCACTGCTGTGATGTGGGAAAAGCAGAACAGGTTAAATAAAAGTTTGCTAACAGTGACATTTGAATTTTGCTAAAAAAGTTGTCAATCACTGTTAGGACACATCCCCCAATAGCACCAAAAAAAACATTCTTGCCCCCAATCTTTAATGACTGGGCGGCGGAGGGCCATGACACTGACTACAAAATCAAAGAGTCTGTTGTGGACCTCACTTGCAAATTGGTTACCTCTAATCAGCGCTCAATCACTGGCAGATTTTGCATTATGTGATAAAAATGGGCAAACACTGCACCTCAGGATAACTTTACAAAGAATTCCCAGTGTGCAGCAAATCTGAGGGTGATAATTTTCACCAGTATTTAAAGTGTAGAGAGTTTCAGAAAAAAATATCTATTGTGATTTTATTGCTATCCAGCAAGCAACTGCCACCATAATTACATTCCTCTCAAGACCTTAAATTTGCAAAGATGCTCAGAAATCAATTGATATAGCTCAAGCTTTTTTATCATTATTGTATATGGGTTGTACAATTGGCAATCGTGGCCAATCTTTGAACCACATTGTCCCATTGCAAATAAATGATAAAGAAAACCATTTATATGTTCTCCAAAAAGCTATTGCAGATCTCTAAATTCTTGTAGCTTTTCACAGAAAGGTTTAAAGCCCCATGACTGGCTTTTTCCCACAGGTCACTTATTAAATATTACAAGGAATCATATTTTAAAGATCAACGGCGTGTAAGCCCACCGTCACTCAAACCATGGCTAATAATGGCAATTAAGAACAGGAAAAATTGGTAGTGCTATCTTGTTAGTGGCATCCGCTCCCAGTTTCTAATTTATCTTGACTAAAATCCCCATTTTCGCCTTCCTCTTGCCCTTATACCATTTTTCTAAAAGGATATAATAAGTTATGAACTTTTTTAAGAAGTAGGGGACTATATATTGAGAGTTTAAAAGTTGTAGTACCAATGGAAGACCTTTGAAACTCAGAATAGTCAATTTTAAAGTGGGGTTGATTTTTAAGATTCAATATTTAGTAATTATTCTTTTTTTAGTACTAGGTGGTCCCTGAGTAATTATTCTTGAAAATTAAAAACTAGGTCTCCGATGCATTATTTTTGAAGAGTCTTAGCTGCTTATATTCTAATTTCATTTAATTGGATTGATCCAGTTATATTTTCAGACATTAGTGTGAAGCAGATCAATGGTAATCTCATTTTGTAAGTATTAAATTGTAGGGATAAGATGATATTAATATTTAAATTCTATTTAATATTTTACTTGAGGTAATACGACTTGAGGATAGAAATGCTAAAAGCTTAAAGAAAAAACAAAAAACTAAACAAAAAGAAAGACCTGATGAGCATAACAAAAAAACCATATAAAAAACCAACCAGTTTGGAAAGCGGTAGCCACTAAAGAACCATGGAAGAGGTGAGGTGAGCAGGGGGTGGGTTGGTACCAAAACCAACGCATTTTTCTGACTCTGACTATCGCAGAAAGCAAAGGAGTGGAGTCATCCTAGTGAGGTGCGAGATGGGCAAAAACAGGCTCAGTTGGGTCCAGTTGGGCTGTTCAGAGGGCCTTGAAGTAATTAACAATGTGGTGCTCAGAAGTAATGTAGTGTTCAGGTAAATAGGCATGTTTTTCAGCTTGTTTAGTGGTAATCTGATCGATTTGGAGCATCAAATAGGCACATTTATAAAAGGCCTTTACAGTTTCATTGGCCGCATTGTATAACCCTGTAACTTCAGCCTTTATGATGCAGGGGAATTATATGGAAAAGCTAAATTTGAGTAAGCCATAAGGCTGATATTTAAATTTGATTAAATTTCATAAAGTGTTTGTCAGGTGGTAAAATTATTTGGTTTGATAGGCACATAGGATGGTAGTTAAGCATTTAGACCAATTCTTTGATTGTCCATGCACATTTTCTCCATAGAATAAAATAGTTTGATTAAAATCTTCAGTTATTTCATTGCACTGAGGAAATAGATGGTGATCATTGGGTAGCACATTTGGACTTGGGTAACTGTTTTGGCAACCATATTGTTGTTAAAGCATGAACCATTGTCAAATAGGATATTGTGAAGCTCTATAAGTGTATATAATTTCTTCAAATAAAAATTGAGTGGTGGTAAGAGCATCTGCTTAAGGGATTGCTTTGGCTTGGGGCCATCTGGTGAAAATTTAGTGGTAACTAGGAGGTATCTTCAGCTTTTAATGATTACAAAGAAGGGCCTTGAAAATTGAAACTTCATATTTTAGAGGGTTTTGAAGTAATTTTAGTGTTGAGAGGGTTCTACAGTTAGTGCTGATTGCCAAATAATTTATCAGGCGTGTCATGTGGCAATGTAGTTACAGACATTGGAGTGAGAATTTGACCATCAGTAAGTAGATTATTTTTTTAGTACTAGATGGTATCAGTAAGTAGATTATAATTGTTTACAAGTAGCTTTCTTTTTAAGTTTCCAGGTAGAAGATGTAGGCTTCCTTGAGGAATTTTCTCAGTATAATTTTTGGAATTACTTAAAGGTAAAATCCAAAGCTCTTAAAAATAGATGATCAATGACTACAAACTTGGCGTATTTAGTTCTGATTTTTACTTATCAGACACTTTCTTGAGAACTTAAAAGTCTTAGAAATTGCTGGATCTGTATTGCCTCATGTTCCAAGTTGGTCTTTTAAGAGGTAAGCTGGGACCTGGTTGGCAACAGGAGAAATATGTGAAGGTTCATCAGATATAGTATTCAATTTCCATGGATGAGTATAAAATCCACATAAGGTCCATTAAATTTTATTGTCAAAAGATTCATTAGCCATATAGAATTGGTGTCATGGAGCATGCTGATAGAAAAAGACTGTAATGGCACTTAAGATGAGTTAGCAGCTAAAATGCCAGCCAGATTACCTTGGTTACAGCTGTTGTAATTTTACCCATATGGATTCCACCAATAATTTATTGTTATTTAGGAGGAAATGACCAATTACAGCGGAAGGGGTCACTGATAAAATTTTATGATTATTTAGGTGGTTTACTGGTAGCTACTCCACAATGTGGTTGAGTTGAATGAGTATTCTGCCGAGTTGAGATGTTAGGATTTTATGGAGTCAATCAATGGCCACAAATTGGTATATGGATCAATGGCTATTAGTAGCGTAGAATAACCAGATTTTATTAATTATTATGTTAGCAGATACTGACAATTCTAAGCTTGAGGTGGCTGAGGTTGTTTCAGAGCACCTAAATATATAATTAACTATTGTTTAAGAAAGGCAATTGCCCAAATGATTGAATTGGAGAGTCAAAACTTGTTGTCATTGTGAAGCCAATATATTCCTAGTGTACCAGGCGGCCAAGGATGTTTCAAGCACAATATACTGTCAAAACTTTTCTGATATTAAATTATATAATCATTTATATGGCTCACCAGCAACTGAATGCTGAGGATGAGCTGAAAATAATATTTGGATATCAGGAAGGATGGGGTGAGAGGGTCAAAACCAGGGAAGAGAGAAGAACAGTGGTAGTAAGAGAGAGTGTTGGCAGGAAGATCCAGCTAAGAGCTAATAGAGTTGGCGAGGGGCACAGTAGCTCAATGTACATATAGGTATCTGGTGCTCAACTTTCAATAGATATTCCCTTTGCGTGCTCCCTTTTAATTAAGTTTAAGTTTCTCCTTATAGGTTAGGGTTTAGGCTAGAAGATTCCAAATGGCGCAGGTGACATGCCAAGGGGTCATCAAGCACATATGGCCATGTCGTCTAATGTGAAATGGTAAAGGTCAGCCAGTCTTCATACTGGTTGGGCTGCCAGCCAACAGAGTCCACTGTCACTGATGAGATCAATTTTCTGACAGTGGTGCGCACTACAGGGGGTTATGCTGGTTGGTGCAGGAGTATCTGACAGGTTAGTGAGGAGGCGGCGTGGATGTGCTGCTAATTTAGCCAGGGAGGGGATCACGCTGGTGTGACCCCAAACCAGAGTTTGTGTTCTACCAATAACTGGTGGCAGGGAGGGGCTATCCCTGGACGCCCGCCTTACATGAAAAGGCTGGAAGAAGGAAGAATACCTTCTGGTTAAGTGGGGGAAAAACAAAATGTAACCAGATAAATTCCTCTAATTATTAATTATTATTTGAGAAAAATAAACATTCTGTACAAATGGCTCATTGAATTATTTTTGTTGTTATATAGGTGATTTCTTGGTAATTGCATTCATATATGTGGTTGAGCTGAATCAGCATTCTACCATGTTAGAATTTTTGTATTAAGTGGAGCCAATCACTGGCTAAAATTGGTATATGGATTAACAGCATCTAGTAGCTGAGGATAATTCAATTATATTGATTAGCAAATGCAGCAGAAACTGAAAATCCCAAGTTCAAGACAGCTAAGGTTGTTTCCAGAGCCTAAATATATAATCAGCTATCACCTGAGAAAAGCGATTTCCTGAATGATTGACTAGGAGAGTCAAAACGTATTGTCAGCCAGAAGCTAAGATATTCCAAGTGTACCAAGCGGCCAAGGATGTTTCTCAGCACATTATTACTAAGTCAAAACTCAATTTAATATTAATATATAATCAATTATATAGCTCGCCAGCAATTGAGGGCTGAGTATGAGTTTAAATTAATATTTGGACATTGGGAAAGACAGGGAGAGGGGGTTTCTCCAGGGAAGTGAGAAGCGCAATAATAGGAAGAGAGTTTGGTTGACCTAAAGATCCAGAAATGAGGTAATAGGTCAGCAAGGGGTGCTTTAGCCCAAAGTAGTTAAATACCTGGCGTTTACCTTTTATTAAATATCTCCCTTTTCTCTCTCACTTTTATTTAAGTTTAGGTTTATTATTATTAGTTGGGGTTTAGGCTGGGGGATTCCCAAATGGCGCGGGTAATACACCAAGGAGTCAGCCGTGCTGGAGGCTCTGATACCTAAAATGAAATGGCAAGGTTAACCAGTCCTCATAATGGCTGTCCTGTCAGCCAGCAGAGCCCACTGTCATCAGAAAAGCTGATTTCTTGAAAGTGGTGCTCATACAAGGAGTTCTGCTAGTTGAGGCCTGAGTAGCTGACAGGTTGGTGATGAGGTGGCGGGGATGTGCCGCCAGTTCAGCCAGGGAGGGGGAAGCACGCTGGTGTGACCTCAAACTGGTGGTAGTGTTGTGTCTATTGTGGTGGTGGGGAGGGGCAAGCCCTAGATGCCCTACAAGCAAAGGCTGTATGTAGGAGGAAATAATATCTGGTTATGTGGGGGAAATATCAGAATTCTAACCAGATGATTTCTTAAATGATTAATTGTTATTTGGGATAAAATTGAGAATCATGGGGGAACAACTCATTGACTGATTTTTGTGGTGTTTAGATGATTACTTGGTAAGTTGCTTCCCAAATTTGGTTGAGCCAAATCAGCATTTCGCCAAGATTGGAAGTTAGGTTCAGATGGGCCAATTGATGGCCCTAAGTTAGTATTTGGATCATTAGTGACTAACAGTTAAATTGATCAAATTTGTATAAATTTTGTATACTGGTAGAAACAGATGATTTTAACTCTCTCTCTGCTCAGCATAACATCCCGAGCAGATTTATTTTGGTAAATTAAAAGCAAACACTTAATCACACACTGAAGTCTTGCTCTGATGTCATCAGATCCCCCACCAACTGTCCCAGCATGGGGCAGTGGTGAAACTCCACCCTCCATTTTCCATCCGACAGGAAAACATGCTTGGACTGGCTCACCCAGTCAATCCAAACCCTTGGGATAATTTTTTCCTCTAAGGATCTCGATGCCCATCTTGCCCAAACCCAAATAGTGCCCCACTGCCCCTTGGTGCTCCTCTGGAGCAACATGCGTTTTAGCCTTAGGGTCAAATATGGGAAATTCTTCCCCTACAACAACCAAGCCATTATCAAAATGGCTCAGGTGGTGATGACACCAGCCTGTTTTTTGACTTCTGCCCCTATAAGGAATAATTTGACCTTGGCTTCCCCTGTGAAGCCGATGCAGCCTCTGCGGCAATGATGCCATTAATTTTCAACAATATTCTCCTCCCAACAACTTGGACCCAGCTCCCAACGTACACCACCTTGGTGGTCCAGTTCGCGGGTTTGCCCACCCACCTCCCCACCCCAAAGTGCTCCACCAGGAGCTGATGGGTGGTTTGGCAGCCTATGGCTCCAACCCCATCATACAATTTGTGGTCCCAAATGGGGCCACACGCCTCACTGGGCCTTGGGCATATGCCACAATCAGCCCTGAATTTACAAAAATTTCTTTGGCAAATCCCCCTTGTGCCACCATCCCATCTGCCCCTGACCATCTGTTCTGGGCCCGCATTGAGGGCGGACGGATGATTTGTCCATCCTATTTCGAGTTAGACCATTTAAATTGTAAATGCCCATATTCAGAAACTTCCACTGATGCCAAAAGTTTGCCCGACGCCCACCAATCCGCCACCCACCCCATGACAACTCTGACATGGGGTACAATCCTACCTTCCCCTCCTCCAATGCCTAATGCTGCAGCTGCACCTACAGCCACCAATCAGCACCCACCCTGCCCTAATGCCACAAATAATTCATCCAACCAAACTTTGGATTGGATCCCAGTTCAATACCATGCATCTGCAAACAAATCAAACAAACCTCAACTGTACGCTGATTCCCAATCCAATTCAACCAAAATTCATGGAAATTATTGGATGAAATCAATGAATCAGGTAACATCATTGAAGAACCAACGCTGCAACTCAAGTGGCTCTGTAATGAAGAATGGGATGCAAAATTCCCACCTCAAAAATATGTCCCACAACCTAACGCCAAACTGTTCTACAGCGACCACCAGCTTGCAGTAGAAGTAGCCACCACAACAGATTGCCATCCGCTTCTCAAAGCTGCCACCAAATCTAAAGCTGCACTTGCAGGAGAGATTCCAACTCCCGTTATCCCCATAAATCTTACTACACAAAGGAAGATCAACATGAAAACTTTACACAAAAATGTCACTGAAGCCATCCAGAATGTGGTTACAGTAGCATGGAATCCAAAAGCAAAAATAACCCAAACCAACATTGCCACGTTTGTTAAATTCCCAGACGCCTTCCTCAAAGCTGAAGACGCTTTGGGCAAATACATCGTTGGTATAATGATGGCTGGCAACTATTTAGAAGTTCCAGTCATCAAGGATATCGAACCCCATGCCACTGATGCCCCCACACTCTTACTATCTGCCTTAACACGCACCCTACTCTGGAATGAGAAGGATGCAGCTGAAGATGAGCCCCCTCAATCCCCCCTCCCCATCCACCACGGAGGGATAGCAGATTTTGCTACCCACCTGATTGAATATTTGTTTAGGCATGATTCAATTGATACATCCATTTTGGGCGTTTTATTTAAATCGTTATTTTTTATCATAATTTTAGTTTTAGTTTGGTAATGTCCATCCCCTGGGCAGCTTACCTCGGTTAAATAAAATAAAATAGAAGCAGATGATTCTGAGTTTAAATACAAGGATGTTTTAGGCGCCTAATATTATAAATCTAATGTCACCTGAGAAAGGCGATTCCCAAATAAAAACTACAGAGCTAAAATGTGTTATTGTCAAGAAGCTGAGTTATCTCAAGTTACTCAAGCAATCAGAGATTTTTCTGGTGCATAATTACTAAGCCAGATCCAAATCTTTATTTTAATTTATAATATTAACTATTTGGCTCCCCAAAATTGAAGGCTGATGATTGTCAGACATTCTCCTTCTCAACTTATGAACAAGAATGTTGGAAGTACGAGTGCTCCCAAATCTGCTACCATGCTTGGCCCATCTCCTGCCCAATCTTCAAATAATATTGTGGTTATCAACGATATGAGAACCAACGGCGAAAAGACCTTGGCGGACTCTTTGTGGAATCCTAACTATTGGAAAAATATGGTTTATAACCAAAATTGGCTTAATAAGGTAATAACTAATAATAGGATTGCTTCGACTGCTTAGTTAAATTCAGGGTGTTTGCTACCAAATGGGTCTGATCACCTCCAAGGTGAGAAGATTTTACTCAACAATGATAGGGTGAAAATTAACCAATCTTTACACCAAGTCTGACCACCGCTGAGGTGAGAAGATTTTACTCACTGGTGATTGGATACAATTCATCAAATCATTACCACATGGGTCAGTTTTGACTCAAAATATTTAACTTCAATCTGATAGGCTGAAAGCATATATTTCCTAATTTGGATGACTCAGCTTTATAATACTTTAGCCCCAAATATCCATGGTCCCAGGATTTAAACTGGTTTAAATAGGAAATACTAGTATTGAGAAAAGGACCTTCTTTGGGTTTGACCTGCTTAAACAATAAAAAATATAAAAACTCTAACACAAAGCTTTATTTATTACTTTTATTAAAAAAGTAATTATTTCACTTTAATAAAAAATTTGTGGCATCCGTTGTTGGACCCCACAAACTGGTGCTCACTACAGGGGGTCATCCTGAATACTTTGATAAGTATTAAAGAAATGGAGAGTGTCACCATTGGGTGCAAAATGGGGAAGGGACTGAAGATGATGATTGAATGGACAGCCCTACCGCTTTGATGTTTGGAGAAGAACGATTTGAGCGCATATTAATACCTGAGTCTTGTTGCATCACCTGGCCAGCTACTGAAGCCGTGAGAGACCTTACTCATGGTATCCTTAACCCTGGTGACATTGCATCTCATGAACAAGCGTCGTTGGTAGAGGAACGCCACTTGTTTTACTATGAGACTAGTGTTCTCCCAGAGGCCTTGTCAGCTTACAAATTTGACTACCTACGTATGCAAGTTTGCTCACCCTGCCTTGGTACACATGATGCATCTTTTAGCTGGACATCACGAAGAGTTAAATCGACACCTAGATACTCATGAAGCTCTGAATTTAGCTTATGATAAGTTATACCAACTGACCTCCAAACATCTTGGAGCAGTTAGATCTGGTGTGAAAGCTAATTGTAACTTCATCATACAGCTGCATGACCAACTTACTACTATGGACACTGGGATTGTAAAGTATGTCAAGGAGGCCATGAAGATATTCCAGGATGAACTGAACGCTTCCACCACTAGCACCCGCTCATTGTTGGAGGAGTTTTCCAATGAACTTGAGAAACATAATGAGCAAACGCACAGGGACCTCTCAGCCCCCAACTCCATCCCTCAAGAGGAATATGAACAGCGTGTGGCTGTGGTGGAGCGACAGTTAATGCAGGTCTTTTCGCGTGTTGATGAGCTTGAACGCCGTCTGTTGCTTGAACCATCTAGCGCCATCACCACCCTTGCAGCCAAGGTTGTTTAGCTAGAAAAGGAGCTCGCTCTCAAAGCTATGTTTGAAAATACCAAATATTTGGCACATTGCCTGACTGAATGCAAAACCGAAGCAAAAGTGGTAAAAGCTTTACTGGAAAGCCCTGTGCTGTTGAAGGAAGTATTTAATCAATTAATGCAGTTCAAGCGGAAGTATTAGCAGATCAAGGATGGAGTACAAGGCCCAAGCTCACACCCTCATGACGATGAAGGGTGTAAACAGATGAAAGAAGAGTTGAAGAACCGTGTATAAGCCGTGGAAACTTCTCAATTAAACCTAAGCTCGCAGGTGTCACAATTCCATTTTCAAGTCAATGCAATGGAGAGACGAGTGGAAGATCTTGAAACTCATAAATTAGGGATTGAAGCTTTACTGAGACTATGTGAATCTGGGCCCCTAGAAGCCCTCACCAAAATGGAAAACCAGCTTGAAGCCATGCGTGATCAGTTCAATCACCTTTTGCGTACCTTTGACCAGTTAAACTACTACTCTGAAACCCCAGAAACAGAAGCTCCAGCTGTTCATACCCTTACTGGGGGTGATTTTAGTTCATTCAAACCAACTTTCAAAGACAAATTTATCCCGGGTGAAGGCAGCATTGCTTCATTTTTATATAATTTATGAAGAGGCTATGGAAGGGGCGACTGATTGTCAGAAGGCCAAATGTATTCTTTCCTGTTTGGGCCGCATGGCACAGGAGGTGATGGTCCCACACATGGATGCTCTTAGCACTTGGTCTGAGGTTAAAGAGGCCCTCATAAACAAGTTCAGTTCAAAACAGGCTTTAAGTATGAAAAAGCAAGCTTTTATGCGCATGAGTATCTGAAAAGGAGAGTCAGTGGTCGCCTTTGTGGAGTGATTCTATATGGAAGCCCAGACGTTGTTAACCTCAAAGATGTTGACTTTGGATGATGCTGTAGCCGCCCTTTTGACTGGAGTGGGTTCTTACCCTCCACTAGTGATGCACATCACCTCAGTTAAATGCTATTTCCATACCATTCAAGACATCAAGGGGGCGGTAATAGATGTTGCTGATTTTCATAAGCCTGAAGTTCCACGTGGGGCAGTATCTCGTCCTCATGTTTTAACCATTGAGGATTCAAAGCCTAGGCCTCGAGCCCTAGCTATTGAAGACAAGAAGGAGCCTCTTCAGATAATGGGCCCTGAAGAGCAAAATACCAAAGCAAAACGTCCTGAACACCCTCGGTGCAAATACTGCTACAAGTTCGGACACAAGGAGGTTGTGTGCTGGAAAAGAAAGCTGACGCCGAGGAACAGGAGCAGGGAAAAGCAATGTCAGCGTAGGGAAAGGCACACCTATTGCTGACAAATCTCATGTGCCTGAATCATTTAAACAACTTATGCCATTACCTCGTGTTACTAATACCCCTGGGGATGATTCTGAGGGGGTACAGATGAGGTCAGTTATTTTGTTGTAGGAGTACCTGATGAAGTGGAAGTCCCCGATCACTTGAATGCTGGAGGAGTAGATGAAGCCATTATACCTGAAGAAACATATCTCCATCAAGTTGTAGGGAACCGTCCATTATCAATACTACCAGCGATGCGGATGAAGTGTTGTCTAACCTTATTCTCTCTTCAGCATGGCCAACCATGCAGTCCATCCAGGAAAATTACCTCAAGACCGCGTGCAATTTAACCTCCACTTTCCATCTTAAGGAGGTCTTAGCGCTATTGCCCACTTTTGGGGGGATACTTACAAAGGTCGAAGTGGTTATCCAAAAAGTTTGGGTGATGGCTATCTAGGATACAGGTTCCCCAGTGAGCGTAATCTCCTCCAAGTTGATGAAAAAGATCAAACTTGCACCTGACTTGGAGTACAACTAAGACTTTGTAACCGCTGGTCCTAACAACACCTGCGCACTGGGTGCTTACTCGTCCCTTCCCATTTCTATTGGGAAGCTTATTCTATTGGCCCCCGCAGTGGCTTTGGATAATAACGCTTTTGATATGCTTATAGGTACTCAGTTTATGATTGAATATGAAGGCATTATCAATATGAAGCAAGGGTTCTTGTCATTGCTCAATTATGAAGTCCCTTATGTTCTATCCAATAAAGAACCCAGAAAGAAGGAATACTCTTGCATAATTAAGACCTGCTTTCCACTTTACCTATACATTATACCACCTCTGGCGAAATACAAAAAAATTTCCTGATTATGTGGATGCTGCTGAAGGTATTCCGTTTTATACAGCCGATGAAGTGGTAATTAAGCCTAGTGAACAACGGGTGATAGACACGAAAATCACTCTTAAAATCCCTCGCCACTGTTTATTACACCTCTTAAGCATTGACGGAATTAGCCCTGTTGAGCCTCGGGTATTGCCTGGTGTTTTAGATCCAGCCTATCTGAGGCCTATTACTTTATTGTTGGGGAATCTCACTAATAAGGATATACTTGTAAGAAAGCATCAGGAGGTGGGCCGAGGGTTTTTACTCCCCATGGAGGAAGTTAAACAAATCCACTCTATTGGCTTGATGGTAGATTTAGGCCTTCCCACAGATAGCCTAGTATGTACCTTACTGAATGTCCATATCTCAGATGAGCTGACCTCAGATGAGTTGGAGAAAGTGCATACTCTTCTGGATGAGTATAGTGATATATTCTCGAAGTTGGACAATGATTATGGCCACATGAAGGGCTGGTGCCATTCCATCGATGTGGGTGATGCCCATCCCATTAGGTCAAGTCTTATTGCAAGTCAAAGGTGGAAGAACAAAAAATGAGGACGGAACTCATGAAGTTATTAGACGCGGGGTTATTAGTTCCTTATTAAAGCCCTTGGTCCTCCCCTCTTTTGCTAATTAAGAAGAAAAACGGAGGTCATCAGATAGTTATGGACTATCGCAGGTTAAACAATCTTATGAAAAAGGATAGCTATCCTATACCACGCATTGATGATGCCCTGGCCCTGCTTTCAGGCTCAAAATCCTTTTTTCTGCCATGGACTTGGCCAGTTTTTATTGGCAAATATTCTATCTCCTCAAGATCATGAGAAATGCGTGTTGATATGCAGTAAAAGTCTTTTCCAACCCACGCGATTACCTCAAAAGTTGTGCAATGCACCTGCCTCTTTCCAACATGCGATGGATCACATTTTGCAGGATCTTAAGTTAACCTGCGTTATCATCTACCTTGATGATATTACCATATTCTCGAAGTCCTTTAATGAACACCTTGACCATTTGAAGGAGGTATTCCAACGCTTATGATGCTCAACTTTTAAATTAAAACCTTCAAAGTGTACCTTTTTTCAAAAGAAATTAAACTTCCTCGGACATACCATTTCTTGAGAGGGTATCCAACCCATGCAAGATAAGGTGGAAGCGATCGCCAGAATGCCACCCCCCCAAAAAAAAACCTACGGGATATACAGGTTTTTAGGGATGATGGGGTATTACCATCAGTCTATCCTTAAGTTTTTCCAGCTCAGCAAACCCCTTGTTCGATTACTAAAAAAGAATATCCCTTTTCAATGGGGCACGGAACAGAAGACTGCCTATGAAACAATGAAGTTGCTACTACAAAAACGGCTTATCCTAAGGCATCCAGATTATAGAAAACCGTCTATCTTGTTTACAGATGCTTCAGACTATGCTGTCGGGGCCATCCTAGCCCAATTAGATGAAAAAGGGGTAGTTCATCCTGTCTTGTACTTTAGTAAGATGCTATCAAAGGCAGAATGCAACTATAGTGTTACTGAGAAGGAGAGAACTGCTGTTCTACTAGCAGTGAAGCATTACCGCCCTTTCTTGTATGGGACCTCTTTCACTTTGATTATGGACCACGCATCTTTAAAATGGTTGCAAAACTTGAAGGACCCTACAGGGCGGTTAGCTCACTGGGCTCTAAAGCTCTAGCATTATGATATGAAGATTGACCACCGTGCTGAAACCCGCCATATAAATGTTGACATGTTAACTCAGCTGCCCATCTCCCCTTAGATAATAGTGAAGCGGAGCGGCTGTATGATCTTTTAATGACTCCAAATGACTGGGAAGATGAGGATGAGCCTGTACAGAGGATGTTGGCCTGGCACTCCCATAACACTAAAGTAGAAGGCGGGAAGTTGTATAAGCAAGTGGGGGCGAAGTGGTTGCCTTACCTATGACCCTCGGAACGTTTACCTGTTATCCTGGAAGCTCATTCAACTTTAGGCCATGGAGGAGTAAAGAAAACCTAAGAGTGGATAAAGGGTTGATATTTCTGGGAGGAATCATGGAAGCCATCATCGAAGTATTGGATGCTTGCCCTACATGTAAGAAGCAGTCTCAGCTCAAAAATAGATATCAATATAAGCCAACTACCCCGCAACAGCCATTCCATATCATGATCTTAGACATAGTAGGGCCGCTTCCTCAAACCACAGGTGAAAACAGATATATTTTGGTAGGCATTGACCACTTCACAAAGTGGGTTGAAGCTGTGGCATTATCAGCCCAAAATGCTAAGGCCACTGCCACCATTCTTCATCAAAATATTTTCACTTGACGTGGGTGCCCTCAAGTACTACTCTGTGATAACAGGAAATTTTTACATCCAGAGTAGTCAAAATCTTAGCTGCTTCCATGGGAGCCCAGCAACTATTCTTAGCTCCATATACCCATCAACCAATGGTACATTGGAGTGAGCAAATGGTACTTTGGTTTCTATCTTGCAGAAAATGGATTCATCTGATCCCCTTCATTGGGATCATTATATCCCTAGCGCTCTTATGGCATACCAAATTAGCTATCTTCGGATTTTAAAGATGTCCCCTTTCCGAGTTTTGTATGGCAGGGAACCGGGCATACCTGCTCTTCTAGCTAAGGATGTCTCTCTAGAGGAGAGGATCCTGAGAAAGCCATGCAAAGGTTAGCTAACCGCATCATTCAGCTTCAATCAGAGGCTATGACCAACCTAGCAAAATTGGTTACTAAAGAAGGCCAAGCTGCCAATGAGCTCTGAGCTCCTTTACCTTCTTTCCAAGTGTCTGATATGGTTTTATATTACCACAATCACATAACTCCACGCAGTGGCAAACTTGGATCAATCTGGGAGGGGCCATTTACCATCCTGTATAAGAGAGGAAATGAGTATTCTATAAAGTCTTTGACTGCCGGAATTATCATAAACTGGGTACATGGCTACTTCCTATGTCCCTACACCCCTCCCAACATTCTTGATGGGGGCAATGTCGAACATTCTCCCTCTTGACTTATGAACAAGAATGTTGGAGGTTTGAGTGCTCCCAAACAGCTACCATGATTGGCCCATCTCCTGCCCAATCTTTAAATAATATTGTGGTTATCAACGATATGAGAACCAACAGCAAAAGACCTTGGCGGATTCTCGGTGGAATCCTAACTATCAGAAAAATATGGTTTATAACCAAGATCAGCTTAATAAGGTAACAACTAATAATAGGATTGCTCCGACTTCTTAGCCAAATTTGGGGTGTTTGTTACCAAATGGGTCTGATCACCTCCAAGGTGAGAAGATTTAAAAAAAAATGATAGGGTGCAAATTAACCAATAATTACCACATGAGTCTGACCACCACTGAGGTGAGAAAGTTTTACTCGCTGGTGATTGGATACAATTCATCAAATTGTTACCACACGCATCAGTTTTGCCTCAAAAATATTTAACTTTGATCTGATAGGCCAAAAGTCTATATTTCTAAATTTGGATGACTCAGCTTTATAATACTTTAGCCCCAAATACCCATGGTCCCAGGATTTGAACTAGTTTAAACAGGAAATATTAGTTTATAAAAAGGACTTTTCTTGGTTTTGCCCCGCTTAAACAATAAAAAACATAAAAACTTTAATAAAGCGTTATTTATTACTTTTATTGAAAAAGTAAATCTCTCACTTTAATATAAAATTTGTGGCATCCGTCAGTGGATCCCATATTGATAAACCATAACTAATATTAAGACATTGGGAAGGATGTGGAAAGAGGGTTAACACCAGGGAAGTGAGAAGTGCAGTGGTAGGACGAGAGAACAGTCAGCTGGAAGATCCAGCAATGAGCTGATAGGTTGATGATGGGAGCATTAACGCAATTTACTTATATATACTGGTGCTTCCTTAGGAGTTTTGCAAGAAATCAAATATTCAGATGCTATGAAGGCTACAAAATTTATTAGTTTCATGGGTCTAGCGAATATTAAAAAAAGTAACAAAATTTTAGTTCCGCTGCAACAATAATTTCCAAAAGGATCTTCATTAGAAAGACCAGAATTATAGTTTTTGAGAGGCAAAATAAGCAGTGACTTTATTAGTTAAAATCTAGAGATATTTATAGGAGTGGAACTAATAGATCTTCATAAGGATTTTCATCCTTCAACCAAGATAAGATCTTTTTAAAGGACTAATATTGCTTATTATTACTACTATATTCATGAATTTCAGCTCTGATAAAATTATTATAAGATGTATCAACCTTCTAATCAAGGGGTCAGCCCCTTCAGAATGCTTAACCTCTCTTCTAAAATGCTTAGCACCATTCAAACAGATGAGGTTGATAACTCCAAAGGGTCAATCGTTGATCTATATTAGAATCCTATATCTCCAACAATATTTCAAGTTTCTTATAAGGCTGAGATGTTAAGCCCATTCTTGATTATAATCTGTCATCTCAGGTGAACTTTTAATAATGCCCCCTCAAGATCTTGCCTAAAAGGCACGTAATTATGAAGAAATCTACTGTTCACTCTATTAATAACAGTCCCTGGGTCAACTGCTAAAATGGAGTATTCAATCTCCCTAATGATAGATAATACATAAGCTCAGACCATAAGGTATCAAGTTTGTGGATTAGTCACCCAGGTCTATGATGATAAAAGAGTACAGGATCTCCTACTTGATTATAAGGTAAAGTAGGCCTGTTAGAATTTGTCCCAGTGTATTCTTTTAAAGTTGTTGTAAAAAGAAAGCTTGAAGCTAATGCTTGCATACTGATGATTTTGTCAGCTAGACTTCACATAACTAATTCATTAGTTTGAGGATTAGCAGTATCAAGTATAGTTCTTACACTTGAGGGTAAAATAGCATCCTGACTGTAAAGAGCCTTTAAGGGAGACATTCCAATTATAGGATGATAGCTAACCTTGTAGGCTAACATCGAATAGATAATTCTAGATTCCATCTTCTAAAATTGTTTGATGCCATCTTTTGAAGAATGGCTACAAGAGTACAATTAGCTCATTCAACTGCACCTTTAGTGGAAGGGTTATAAGGAGCTGTAAACAAATGATATGTACCCATCAATTTAGTGAGCTCAGATGCTACTTGAAAATAAAATTGGTTGAATTATCAGATAATGGTGCTTTTGGGCTACCACGACAGGTGAAAACTTGTTTGAAGAGGAAAGATGCTGTAGACTTAACAGTGACAGAGTAAACAAAAACAGCCTAAATCCATTTGGCAAAATGGTCAATAGATAATATGATATAGTGATGTCATTAAGAAGCAGTGGGAAGAGTACCCATTACATAGATACTGATAATGGAAAATGGCACTGAGGGTCCCACAATTTTAAGTTAATAGATTGGATTTCCACTCCGCTGTTTTTGGCAACTTAAGACACATTTAACATATTGTGCACCTATTCCAAAATATTGACCCAATGACATCGATCTTTCAACCGCTGTATGGTCTTATAAAAATTCTCCATGCCCCACAGATTGATAAGCCTTCCATATGGTATTGGTTCTAGCCATAGTCCAATTAAAAGTTACCACTTGAATCCCAACTTTTTGTAAAGAAATCCTATTTATTTTTAGTATACTCAATTAAAGATTGTAACTTTACTATAACGTCCTTAGAGTCACATTACCATAGTTCAGGTCTACCAATTAGTTAAAGATGAGATCCTCTTCAGAAGTTAATAGGGTTAGTATAGGTAACTGAGAAATCACATCAGCATTTTGGTATATAGTTTATCCCTGATAAATTAGAATCAAAATTCTAAAGCTTTAGAGCTCATATAAATAAACGTCCATCATGATCATTTATTTGTTGTTCCATTTTAAGAATGCGTGATCAATGATGGTAGTAAAAAGTTTGCATAAAATAAGGACAAAAATGCTTGAAGCTGATAGGACCACGAGGCACTCCCTCTCAGTAACGCTATAGTTGCGTTCTGCTTTGGAAAGGGTTTTATTATTTAATTTAATTTAATTTATTGCGAGGAAGGACGACCATGGGATGGCACTTCCGAATATGGCTCAGGAAAGATAAACTTAGTACCAGGGGAGGCACCCCAGAGAAGCGATGCTATCTCTTGTTGCCAGCAGGAACGCCACTTATGGGGAGGGGGAGGGAACGTGTGAAGGGGCCGTAGCCACTATTGAGCACGTGTGGAGGAAGGGGTCTGATTTGATGAACCAGAATGGGAACCAGGAGGAGACCAGCTGTCAGCAACGCAGTGGGAGATATCCAAACATCCACGCTTGAAAGTGATCCACCAAATGAGACCAGAATCTGTGGACAGCTTCTGGGAGGGTGGGGATGGAGCCAGCGATGGCATCCAAGACAATCGTGTGGATAGTCCACATGGCGATTGAAACCACCAGAGCACGGAGGGAGGGTGGGAGGGGAGGCCATTGAAGAAGCAAACATATCTCTTGACAGACTGAAGGGATGCGTTTGATCCTGGCCCAGCAGACGTTGGACTTCGCGCCATATCACTTTAGAGGTGGGCACTTCTCCAGGCGGTGGAACAGCGTTCCATACTGTCCAAACACGACACAGGATGAGTGTAAAGCGTTAGAGCGCTCGGCCATATGATACACCCGCCTCAGGCAGCGCCACACATGGGAGCGGACTTGAGGCTGCAACAGAGGATGGTGTGCATATTTCCAAATAGTCTTTTGGGTCTCAGTGGAGTAAGGGATGTCCATTATGTCCAGGTAGTCCACCCTGGATAGGACATGGGGTCGAATGGGGATAACGCCATCATGGATGGGTAGCCCCTATACCTCTTGTGTGAACTGAGGAGAGGGGCGGCCTCTTTGGGTTGTATGTCCGCTAATACAAATTCTCCACTCTGCGCTTCGCATGGAGAGTATGATTCGTTTGTAGTGGGTTTTTTTCCTGTGAGGACCTGTGGCCGATGTGTGTGATGCGAGGTATTTCATCAGGGAGTGGGGGTTTGATGTATTGTTGAGGCCCAAGGCTCGGGAGAAGTTGGAGCGGGCTGCGCGGGACCAGTGATGGGATGGGAGTGTAGGAGCGGTGACGGCCATGAACCAAGTGCCCAGGATCTTGGCAGCATGGGCTTTGAAGTCAAGCAGACCCATGCCACCTTGATGATGAGGGCCAAACATGACCTCTAGCCATACTGGTGGAGGGCGGCCTGACCAAAGCCATCCTTGCATTAAAGCATACAGGGATTTGAAGAAGCTTGGGAGAAGGGATGGCGTGGGCTCCGAACCAGACTTTGGATAGGAGCATAGAGTTGGCAAGAACAACCCTGCCAGTGAGGGTAGTAGGGTGGGCTCTGAGAGAGGCGATTTGCTTCATCACGTTGTCCAGTAAATGGCATTCCATTACTGCTGACGCATATCCGCCTGCCTCCATCCACACGCCCAGATGGCGCACCAGTCCTATGGTAGGACGTGGCACGAAGGGGAGCACCAGTGGAGCGGTGTGTGTTGAGTTAGTAAGGCGTGGACGTGGGCGAGCAGATGGGCCGGGTTGGGAACTAATTGCTGGGGCCCAGCAGTTCTAACACTGACCAAGGAGGATGATTTCGGATTTGGAGGCGTTCAGTGCTGCGTTGCTTACCCGGGAATTTTATTAGATGAGGGCTTCAAGCGCGCATGCTTCTTTATTATTAGACACCCCCACCACGCAATCATCTTCAAATGCCATCATCTTGACTGGGGTTTGGCCTGGCACATGGACCCCAGTGAGTTGGGCATTCACATTTCGCAGTAGTGGGTCAAGGCTGAAGTTGTATAAGAGGGGGCTCAGGGGGTCCCCTTGTATCAGGCCCCTTTGAGGATGGACTACATCCGTTAGGAAACCCTGGGCTGCGCACAGCCATTGTTGCAGATTCCGTGAGCAGCATCACCCAGTTAATGAAGCGGGGAGGTAGGCGGAATTGTTGGAGGCAGGCCTAAGGTATTCCCAGTTTACTCTATCATAGGCCTTTTGTTGGTCCAAGAATACAAGTGCCCCAGAGGCTGTGGACTGACACACATTAGCCACAGAGTGCACGTTATCCCAAATCGACCTTCTGGGGATGAAACTGAATTGTTCTGGAGAGATGGTGGCAGATGCTACAGTCCCTAAACGGTTAGCCATGATTTTTGCTAAAATTTTGGTGTCTGTGTTTGTTAGAGAAATGGGGCGCCAGTTGGCTAAGTCAAGCTTATCCCCTTTCTTGAAGAGTGTGACAGTAAAGGCCTCATGTCTTCCTGGTAGGAGGCACGTTTCCAACAGGCTTTGGTTAAGTGAGGCTAGCAGCAATGGGGATATATATTTGAAATATTTTTTGTAGAACTCATATGGAATGCCATCTGGGCTTGGGCATTTTCAGTTTGGCGCACCGCGAATGGCTGTCCATAATTCATTCGTAGTAATTAAACTTATTATTTCTGGGTATTGGAAAATGGTGCAGATATGAGCTCGGTTGAGAAATTCTGCCCTTTTGGCCAGCTGAATTGGTTCAGCTCGGTATAACTCAGAGTAATATTTTTGCGTTTTGATTGCCACTTCAGCCAGTGTGTCCAGAATGGAATTATCTGATCTTCACACCTATGTGCAGGCCACACTCTGGCATGGTGAAAATTTTTTTAAAGAAGTATGCGGTGCACTTGTCACCTTTAGTGTTGTGTGTGGCCCTGTATTGGACACAAACTGATATTTGTGTTGGCTTTTGATTGCGTTGAGGTGGGCGGCTGCCTCCGCCCACTTCTGGCCCTATGCAGGGCTGTATCCTGTGGCTGGAATTTTGGACTCCAAGTGGGCCAATTCCACCAGAGCGCGCGAGATAACCACTGATGTGGCTCATTAGTGTCTGGAGGAGAGATGGCGATAGTGGCGGATGGTGTCCTCTTTGAAAGTTGCCCATGTGGAAATGGGGTCCATGAAAAATGGTGCAACAGATGATTTTACCAAAGTTGCCTCTTCCACCCACGTGAAAAATCCTGGTGACGCGAGCTTGGGGGGTGGATTTTGCACCAATGTGGGGCCTTTGCAACTGTGATGGGTAAGTGGTATGTTATTGAGACCAGTCGGTGATTAAAGAATTCTATTTTCGTTGTTTTGAAGTGGGAGATGTGGGGTTGGAATTTTGCCGGCATTAAAATAAGGTCGATGTGGGTCATGGACCTTAATTGGCCATTGTGGACGTGGGGACGCGTCATGTTTTTGAGCAGTGGGGCATGTCACGGCAGTGCATCCATTAACCCAACGGTGGCTTTTAGAACGCATAGTTCTACATGACCCTGTGGGGCGTGGGGTGAGGGCAGCCACCAGTCCGTTGGTGAGGTTAGCCAACAGTTCATGTCGCCAACTAGGAAAGAATCAGGGGGTAGCAGGAGGGATTAGACTGATGAGAAATTTCCCGACGCTCATGTGCACCATTTGGGGTGTAAATGTTGACGATTGTGTGTGCAACGTCAGCCCACAAGAAGGTGACGACGAGCACTCAGCCATTTAGGAATGTTTCTGAGGATGTAAATTTGAAAAATTACTTTTCCAAATTAGCACCCCACAGTGCTTCGACCAATAAGATAGGAATGGGAGGAGCATTGTTTTCCAAGCTTCCTCGGAACCTCGTGGACAATGGGACTCCTGGATAGCCAGGATATCCACAGGTAAATTGTGTTGTAAAAAACTCAGTTTCCTAGCCTGGGATGGGGAGGCCTTGAGTCCGGCGATATTCAGCATCCCTAGAGTGAAGGTTTCCCCTTCACACCTTAGGTGTGAGGGGTGGGCCCCCAGGCCCATCAGCCTCTTCAAGGTCCCCATGGGCTTTCACAGCAGCACGGGTATTAGCAGCAACGCTATTGGGGTTTTTGTTAATTTTTGCAGAAAGAGTCGCGTTGGCTTTGGCCTTCACTTTTTGTTTTCCTGACGTTGGAAGAATTTTTGCGGTGCGGATAAGTTTGGTGCACCATCGAGCAGGGCAAAAAAAATTTACAATTGGGATAGGTCCCAAGTCAGTTTTGACTGGAGCTTGGGTGCAGCAATTGGGTGAGATCGAATCTCCCATTGGATCCTCAGATTGAGTGCCCACTTGGCATGGGCCTCCCAATCTGATTGGGTGATGGATTCCTGAGTCACTTCTGCCACGAAGGTCTCCATGTCCTCCTGGCGTTGTGAGTGTGGGATGGTGGTGGTGGCCTTGGACGCTTCCTTGGCCGTGGCCCTACGGGCCTGCTTGGCCTTCTTCCACTCCTGCGGGGAGATGGGCTTTTCCAATAGGTAGCAGCCTTGTGCTCCCCACGGGAAAGCCTCCTTGGTGCTTGCGATTGGTTTGTAGTGCGCCTCTCCGCTGGCCATGGCCGCCAAGGGGTGCTCTTAAAATGTGACGCCCTTCTTGATGGGGCATGCGTGCGCCTTATGGCTGAACGCGTCACAGTGGGTGCAAATGGGGGGTGCGCTGTCCACAGCTACCTGGAATGGGTGGGTGGTATGCCCTGCGATGTCAATAAAGGTGGAGTGTGGGATCTGGGTTAGGTCCTTCGCGATCTCCTCAGTTGGGGTCAGAACTGCGATGGCTTTGCTGGTGCACAGGTGTGGCATCAGCGTGAAACGTTGCATTTTGAAAGATTGTATTTCGCCATATATGGCGAGACCATCTTTCAGGTGTTGCTCAAAATGTCACGTTTTACCGTAGTAGGCAAAAAGTCAAACATGAGGAAAATTTGGTTTGATTTTGTCAATCTGGTGCATTTGGTTTCAATGACCTGTTGCCCTTCGGGGAGGTCAACCACTATGTGCACTGTTGCAGCCTCATCTGCTGCTTTTTTGTTTTGAAACCTAGGTCCAGCCAGCCGTGTGACATGGAGTGAGGTGCAACGTACACCGCAGTTGGGAAAACTTTGTGTACATCTTCACAAAATTTTTCCCATAAGGCCATTTTTTGGATGTCCAGATACACACAGACTCCGAATTCCACCGACAAAAGTGGCTGGGAGTGTGGCGTGTTGATGTACTGGTTGCATCGTGTTTGCCACGCGAGTATCTCTGGGGAAATTGTGACCACCGGTTTTTTTTTGAGATTTTTCTATTCTGCTGGATTCTCCGGGGCGTTTTTGAACGTTAGAGGCCGCGGGCCTTCCGCCTGCTCCTCTTGCCTTGCTTGCCCAACTGCTCCCAGACATGGGCGCAGACTAATCTCCCTATGAGATTATCAAACTAGATTGAGTATTGAATTGAATAGGTTGCAAAAGTGTTTGCAATGAGAAAGAAAAGTTGGAAAGGGTTTTATTATAAAATGCGATATATGGTCTACCAATTTGAGTTAGGTTGCGCCAGAATAGCCCCAATAGCTACATCACTGGCATCAGTAAATAAGAGAAAAAGTTTGAAAAAAGGATGAGCTAAAATTGGGGCACTGATTAAAGCTTGACGCAAAAGATCAAATGTTTGCTGTTATGACTTCCCATAAGAAAGGAACTTCCTTATGCAGTAAATAAACTAAAAGTTCAGCAATTTCTGCAAAATGGAGGATAAATTGTCAGCAATGATCAACCATCTTTAAAAACACTTAAATCACGTAAGCTCTTGGGAACAGGCATGTTCATAACAGCTTAATTTTTGTTAGACAAATGTAATATCCATTTACTATTTTTTCTATAGTTTAAGATTCCCATATCAGTTTTGAAAAACACACTTAGCTGTCTTTAGCTTAAGAAAAGCTCAGTGCATTCTTCCAAATACTTCCTTAAATTGGGCTATTGGCTCGTTGAAAGTAAAATAAAAAACAGTACAATGGTCACATAAACTAAAACGCAGGAAATTTTCAAATAACCATATAAGCCATCCATGTTCCTTAGAAAATAGCAGGGGCATTACAAAGCCCCTGCGGCATACAAGTAGGTTCAAATAACCCCTCAAGGAAAGTAAAGCGCATTTTCGACTTTCTTCAGGAGCCAATTCAATTTCCCAATATCCACTAGCAAGGTCCATGGCCAAAAAGAGCTGTGACCCAGACAGTAGTCTTAATGAAACATTAATGCAAGGTGATTGATATGAATCTTTTTGAGTAACAGCATTTAGACAAACTATAATCCATAACCACTCTATGACATCTATCCTTTTAACGGATAAGAAGTAGATAGGAAGCCCATGGACTTTGTGAAGGAGTTAATAGTCTAGCTTCAAGGAATTGTTTTAATTCCAATGAAACTTGAGCCTCCTCAACTTTATATTTTTGATAAAGCTGATCTTGAATAGGGGGAGCATCACCTGTTTTTACATGCTGCTGCACATTTTTATTAACCCATATTCTCTGGAGTCATTTGTGGATATACTCACATATTCTTCAATTAGAGCCTCTGCTGCTTGTTGTTGTTCTTGGTAAGTGAATTCCATACTCAACTACAACTTAGCAATGATAGGAGGGACATCTAACCGAA
This sequence comes from Massospora cicadina, assembly GCA_022478985.1. NCBI lineage: Eukaryota > Fungi > Entomophthoromycota > Entomophthoromycetes > Entomophthorales > Entomophthoraceae > Massospora > Massospora cicadina. The sequence continues at coordinate 63,244 of JAKSZP010004104.1, forward strand.
AATCAAAAAAACTCCCCATACCCAGTGATAGATAATACTTCATTTACAATAGTAGGATACATATAAGCAATAGGGTTGTTTTGGTTCAATAGCATAGTTTGAGAGGTGAGATTATCTAGTAAAACTAGATTAGTTTCATTATATGTGGGATCAAGGATACTGGGACAAGTTAATCCTCAAATGGGGGGATTTAGGTTACCTGAGATCTCTAATACATGATCAGCCAACACTAATACTTGCAATCCAGTATAATTATAACTTGAGCTTAGGAGGAACAATAAATGATTTGATAGAGTATGATGGCATTACTTATGATGCACAAACTGATGAAGGAGGAAGAATAGTTCTAAGTCCCAATATTCATATTTAATGTGAGAGATAAAGTTAGGATATTATTTAAGACTAACAAGACGTTTAAGTTTGCTCTTGTCATTTTGGGACATCTTTTTAGAATTAAAGGTACTCAATATCTAATTAAAGAAAAATAATTAACCCTATAACTAACTATAATAAAAAATCAATAAGGAATTTGGTTCCCAAAAGCAATTCATAACAGTTTATGTACAACACTATCTCAGAGATAAAGTAACTAATTTCTGAAAGCGCATTGGAAGGGAAGAATAAGGTCCTATGGATTTAATATATAAAGGTCCATTACTTCCATAGTCTTGCGTTAGTTCAGATCTGGTGCAATCTTGTTTTTTCATAAGTCAGGACGAGATCACATTTATTTTAGATCTTGTGTCAATAATGGCAAAATAATTCTTTGTGTACTATGACTTCCACCTGAGTCACATCAGTACCAAAAAGCAGGAGGAAAATACAGAAGGACAAATTGGTCAATTTGAAGTAGAATATGAAACAGAAACGTAAGAATAAAATAGTATCTTTGTTGTCCAAATCATAAGGGATATCAAGTTCACCTGGAGCAGATATCACATAACAATCCTTAGAAGTATTAGAAATCTGAGATTGAGGCACAAGAGGTAGGTCAGCACAGGGAGCCTCTTGCCCTATCCTGACTCCTCTTTTTTCAACTTGTTTCTTCCAACATTGTTGTTCCATATGCCATCTAGCAGTTCTAGCTGCAAGGATCCTTCTTAGGTTTAGTTTGGGCCTAGGAGGTACCACATGAACATAGGTGCGAGTATAAAAGCTGGATATGGGTGCACCACACCGTTAGGGATCTACATCAACGCCTCTTTTATGTCGAAAATAGACCAGTATTTAACTTTCAGAGATTTTACATGAAGTAACAACTGAGTTTGAGAAGTAAAAGCACATATCACATAATAAATAGCATTATCTAAAGTAATAAAATCACAAGTATCAAGAGTCTGAGCATCATAATATTATCACTTAGTAAATTCTTATATTGACTCTCCTCGTTCAAATTGGACTCAAAACGCTTGCTTTTGATTAGACACTTTTGTTCACTTCAAAATTTCTCAATAAAGGCAAGATTTCACTTGAACCCAAATATTTGCAAACCTCAAGATGAGGGACCGGGATTTCTTGAGCAAATCAACTTAAACAAGATGTAATATGTCAATTTTTACTGATCAGACGCTCCTTCTATCGCTCGCTCATAAACAAATAGAAAAGAGCAAATACTAATTTCACCTGGCTCATACTTATCTTTAAAGGTAGGTTTGAAAGAATTAGGTTTAATTATTAACACGTGAAAATCTGATATCAGTACTTCATCAGTTTGGAGGGTTTGAAACAGGGATATGGACTTGAGTGTATTTAAGTCAACATGTTATCATAGATTGCTAAGATCATTCTACAAGTTTTAGACCCATTGAGTAAGTGGTCATTTGAATAAGATTAATTTAAATTCTAAATCGCTGAGAGAATTTCCTCTTGCAAGTTCTCAAGTACACCATATTTATCAGTCAATTGATCAATTAAGGCATTACCATTGCAAACTGAATATTTTTTCTCTAGTTGCAAACACCTTTGCAACAAATTCAAAACAAGTCTAGGTAAAGTTTGATAATATCATTTTTGGAAAGTAGTTGGCGCCCAATGTTGTGGAGCAGTTGGGCGAGTAAAGTTAAGGGCACAGGTGTTGGCCCCACTTAAACTAAAATTTTATAAACACCCCAGCGAGTCTGGCGGAATAGATAAAACTAGTAATAAAAAACTGGCGGTTACCATTTCCCCAGAATTTTTGGCTTGGCAAGCACATTGCAACCAGTTCTTTAATATGCCGCACTCCCAACCACTATTGTCAGTGGAACAAGGGGTGCATGTTTTACTGGATATTCAGCAAATGGCACTTTGAGAGATGTTTTGTGGAGATATACACACACATTTCCCGAACATGGTGTACATCTCACCCCACTCCATGACACGCAGTTGTCTGGATATTGGCTTTAAAAATAAGGAAGCGGCGGATGAAGTTGCAAAGGTGCATGTAGTAGTTGACCTCCTGGACAGTCAACGGGTAGTAAAAACAAAGTGCACTCTCTGGTCTAAATCAAATTAAATTTTGTGACTTTTGACTTCCTACCCACAATGGTCATATGCACCGTGCTTGAGCACCACCTGAAGGCTAGGCTTGCCATATATGGAGAAATACAATCCTTTGAAATGCAGCACTTTAAGCTAATGCCAAACCTGTGAACAGGCAAAGCGATTGCTGTTCTCACCCCATCTATGGGGATAGTGGATGATTTAACCCAAATCCACCACACTGCTTTCATCAAATTCAATGGGCATAACCCCTCCATTCTGGGTCACTGTGGATAGCGCGCCTCCTATCTTCACTTTCTGGCGCGCTTTTGGCCATAAGGCCCATACCTGCTGAATAAGGCATTACTCATCAAGAGATTCTCTCAGATGCAATGGGCAGTGTAGGCGCTCACTATGAACTGGCACTAGACACTGACACAGCCATTCCGTGGGGAGCGCAAGGCTGCTACATTCTAGTAAAACCAATGTCCCCACAAGAGCGGAAGAAGGCCAAGCAGGCCCACAAGGCGGTGGCCAACAAGGTGTCCAAGACTGCATCCACGATCCTGCAAGCCCAGCACCAGGAGGACATAGAGACTTTCATGGCGTGAAGCAGCTTGTGAATCTCTCAACCAATCAGATTGAGACGCCCAAGATGATTGGGCCACCCAAGCTGAACACCTGATAGGCAAATCAGCTTCACTCAACCAATGCACCCAAGCATCGATTGGGTCAAAGACACTCACCAACAATCCTTCTGAAATTCTACCTCCAAGTGAGGGTGCACCATAAATGCACATACCACAAAAAACTTGTCCCACAGCAGGGAAAAAAGCAAAGGCAAAAGCCAACGTGAACCCCACTACTAAAGCTAACCATTCCAACACATACTCCATATCATCAAATACCCACAGTGCAAAACAGTGCCATGATGAAAAAGAGAAGGCTGGAGGGCTCAGGTGCCCTTCCCCTCTCATCTAAAAGTGTGGTGGTGAGAGTTTTTACTTTAGGGACGTTGAACATCGCGGACTTGGTGCCTTGCCATCCTGGGATAGGAAACTGAGTTTTTTACAAAAATATTTACCTGTGGACATCCTGGACATTCAGGAAACCCACTGTCCATGCATTACTGAGGAATCATAGATTCCATGCTCCTCCCATCCCTCTCCTTTTGGTCTGAGCACTGTGGGGTGCTAGTTTGAGTGAACAGTAATTTAAATTTTATTTCATCAAATTCATACCTAAATGGCTCCATCCTTGTTGTCACCTTTTCATGGGACGACAAAGTGCACACTGTCATTAACATTTATGCCCCAACCTGTGCGCAAAAACTTCAAGAATTTTTCTTGACAGTCAATTCCCTTCTGCTACCCCCAACCCTTTAATTGTTGGAGACATGAACTGCTGGAAAAACCCATCCACAGACAGCTGGCCTTCATCGCCTACACCCCCACAGGGGCACATTGAACTTCGTGTTCTCAAAGCCACCCTAGGGTTGATCAATACTTTGCCATGCCATGCTCCACTACTCACTAACATGTCGCTCCCCCACGTACACAACAGCCAGTTAAGGTCCATGACCCGCATTGACCTTATCATCACACCGGTAAAATTTCAAACCCAAATTTCTACTTCACAATGACAAAAATTAATTTCTCTGACCATAGGATGGTATCAATTTCCTTCCACTTATCCAGCCCAGAAGCCCAGGTGCTGAAATGGTGCAAACTTTGCCCATCCAAAATTTCATCGCCAAGATTTTCCTTGTGGGTGGAATCCATGACCTAAGCTCCAGAATTTGTCGCACTGTTATGTGCAGATCCAATTTCCACCTGGTCACCTTCAAGGCGAGCACAATCTGCCAGGCTCGCCACCTCTCCTCCCACCACTCACGGGCTGCCTTGTCAGTCATTTTGAACACACTGGCAGAGTTGGACCACCTGGCGTCCAACTTCCCTGCTGTGGACTACAGCCTAGCCTGTGGTCACAAGTGGGCGGAAGTGTCCACTCGCCTCAATGCACTGTTAAGACAACACAATCATCAGGTTTGTGATCAGTATAAAGCTAAACATATTACTGCGGGTGACACGTGTTCTGCTTCCTTTTTTAAAATTCTTTGCACCGCGCCAGAGTTTGGCTTACACACAGGTGTGAAGGCCAGACCACTCCATCGTGGATATGCCAGCCAAAGTGGCGTTTGAAATACAAAACTATTACTCCAAACTGAATTGATCTAATCCAATTCTGGCAGCCAAAATGGAAACTTTTTTCAAAAGTACACTCATCTGCACCATTTTCTGATTCCCAGAGTTAATGAATTTGATTACTCAGGACGAACTCTGGTCCACTGTTTGCAGTGCATCATATAGGAAATTCCCAGGTCCAGACGGTATCCCTTATGAGTTCTATAATAAGAATTTCAGCTATTTATCCTCCTTGCTGCTTGCCTCTCTTAACCAATGCTTTCTGGAAACGCGCCTTCTGCCTGGAGGGCAAGAGGCCTTCACAATTAGACTTTACAAAAAGGGGATAAGCTGGACTTAGCCAACTGGCGCCCGTTTCTCTCATCAACACAAACACAAAGGTTTTTACATAAATCATGGCTAACCGTCTAGAGGTTGCTGCCTCTGCTATCATTTCCCCTGAAAAATTCGGTTCCATACCCAAAAGGTCAAATTGGGACAATATACACACCGTAGCCAACTTCTGTCAATCCACGGCTTCTGGAGCACTTGTTTTTAGACCGGCAGAAGGCTCATGATAGAGTCAATTTAGACTACCTCAGAGCCTGCCTCCATAAGTTCCGCCTCCCCCTCAGCTTCAACAATCGAATTATGTTGCTAACGGAGTCCACCACAATGGCTGTGCGTGGCCCTGGCTTCCTCACGGATGAATTCCGTTTTCAAAGGGGACTGTCCCAGGGGATCCTCTTAGCCCACTCTTGTATAACCTCAGGCTTAACCCACTTCTTCGAAATGTGAATGTCCGCTTTACTGGTGTCCATGTGCAAGGTCAAGCCCCTGTCAAGATGTTGAGCTTTGCTGATGATTGTGTGGTTGGGGTGTCTAACAATCATGATGCACGCACGCTTGAAGATACTATCTAGGTTTACTCCAGGGTAATTAATGCTACACTCAACATCTCCAAAACCGAAATTATTCTCCTTGGTTGGTATCGCGCCCGCTGGGCCTCAGCGCCCCACTTTCTACCTGCCTCGTCAGCTAGCGCATGAGGTAACTTGACCTGCCCACCCCACACTGCCCCGCTTGTGCTCCCCTTTGTTCCAAGCCCCACAACTGCCCTGTCCACCATTTGGGGGTGTGGCTGGAGGCAGGAGGGTACGCATCAATGGTGATGGAAAACATATCCTAGTCAACGTTACAAAAAAGCAAAGCTTCCCTCAGAGCCCTTCAGACCTCCCTTACAGGCAGGGTAGTGCATGACAACTCTATGCTTTTCTCTAAAGTTTGGTTTGGAGCCCACGCCATCGCTATTTCCCCATGTTTCTTCAAGTCATATATACGCCCTTCTGTAAGGGTAGCTTAGGTTAGGCCGCCCACCGCTGGTGCGCCTGGATGTCATGTTTGGTCCTCGCCATTGTGGTGGTATGGGTCTGCTCAAGTTTGAGACCCATGCTGCCAAAATTCTTGGTACCTGGATCGCTGCCATTATTAAATTTACAAACTCAGCTCAGCACTGGTCCCGCGTGGCCGCTCCAACTTCTCCCAGGCCCTAGACCTCACCAATCCTTCCCACCCCTACTCTCTGTTAAAGTACTTTGCCTCACATCCTTCTGCAGTGGGCCCACATGGGCCTTCCCCCACTTCAAATTGATCCTCCTCTTCATGCGGAGCACTGAGTGGAGAATTCGCATCTGTGGTCACACCTCTTAAAGGGGGCGTCCCTCTCCTCAAATCACCCAAGAAGTACAAGTACTTCCCATTATGAACGTAGTGATACCCACGCGACCCCCTACCATGGCCAGGGTTGGACTACATGGGCATGATGGACATCCCCTACCCCCTTGGTACCCACTTAACCAGTTTAGAAATATGTCCACCAATCTCTTCTGCAGCTGCATATTCATTCCCAAGTGTGGCACTGCTTGAGACAAGTATAAAGTACTGCCGAATGATCTAACGCTTTGCACTCATCCTGTGTCATGTGTGGCCAGTATGGAACACTGGTTCACCGCCTTGAAGAGTGCCCTCGATCTAAAGCGATATGGCGTGAGGTGCGACGTCTGTTTCTCCAGGATCAGGCACAGCCCTTCAGCCTGTCTTTGGACATGTTTGCTTTATCCATGGCGTCCCCTCTTCCACCCTCCCTCTATGCCTTGGCAGTTTCAATCGCCATGTGGACTATACACACGATTGTCTTAGATGCTATTTCAGGCTCCACCCCCACCCTTCAAGAAGCTAAATGCCGGTTCCAGTCATACGTAATGGACTACTTTAAAACGTGGATGTTTGGGTACCTTCCACTACGTCGCCGCCAGTTGGTCTCATCCTGGCTCCCAGTTTGAATCATAGTTTCAGAACCTTTCCTACATACGTGCTCAACAGTGGCGCCTGCCCTTGCACAGGTTACCCCCTCCCATTCTCTTGGCATTCCCGCTGGCAACAGGAGATAGCTTTTGCTTTTCTGGTGTGCCCTCCTCTCGCTGAAGTCTTGGTTTTTAGCGTCTTAACGGAAGTGTCTGTCCTCTGGTTGGCCTTCACTTAAATTAATCCAAAGAAATGAGGAACATTGCAAACTGAGTTTCTTGAGCGGATTGATTAGTGTCACATAAACAATGAGCATTGTCAACAACGTTTAATAAACTTGTTAGCAAAGGATACAGGTTAGTCATGTGGCTCTCAAAGATAAAAACATCCTTGAGCTATGGCTCATATTTGTTTTCTAAAGCTTTACTCTTATTATCAATGGATTCAGAGCTTCAGAGTCAGAAACAAAAGCGTAGGGCCAGGGGGACCTGGGGGTACCAGGGACCCTTGAGAACCTTCACGACCTACAGGCCCATGGGGACTCTGTTAATCAGCAGGGCCTATGGATCACGTTCACCAGCAAGTCCCAGTGTCACAAAGGGAGAACTAGGAGGTTCTGGAGGTCTAGGATGACCTATAGGACCAGGTCTCCCTTAATGCTTATTATTATGACTTGGACAAGCTGTTGAAGTAGCTTATCTAGATCAGCAAAAAAATATTTATATTGGTTCCTTAATAGTTCCTTAAAAATATTGAAATCTTATTCAGGGGTAGTTATTCGTTGTTGGATAGATTTAGAAACTTCAGTAACCTGTTGCAATACTTCTTGAGCTAGTAACTCAGAACTCCATTGTCAATTTTAACAGTTGGTTGTGCAGTTCATTGATTTTTTCATATTGTCAACTTTGGCTTCCCTATTATCATGCTGAAGCCATAAGCAGCCTCATATAAAGAGGACACCTGATGATGGAACTGATGAGCCACCGTCAACTGGAGTTGAATTTAAAAATGACGTAACACAAAAACTGAAGTAAATGATGAATGGCAGGATGCACATACTGCCTGAGATAATGCTCCATTCTGTCCAAAATGACTTTAGTATGTTGTAAGACACCTCTGTTATATATTCTATCATGTTAGATTAAACCTTAGAAGCTCTTTCTCGTTAGGATGTGCACCTGAAAAAATAGCCCCTTTATTGATCTTTGACTGTTTCCTCCACATCAGCAGGTCAAAATTTGATATTTTGTATGGTCAGGGCCCTCAATGTTTAAATCCATAGACGCTTGAAAATGAAGATCACTGATATTAACAGAAGGCATCTCCGGCCTGTTGGTATGTGCCTATTGCATGATACTCATTAATTCCTCTGATCAGGGACTTTCTTTGCTAGAAGTATTCATTGATGTGAATTTGTTTTCACCAGGTAGCCTTGGAAGCAGACCTGGCAAGGAGACCCAGTATTGTAATTTAACAAGAAATAAAAATATACAGGCACTAAGTGGCTACAAAATAGATAGTTTCCGCTCTAACAAAAATTAAAATAAGGCAACGAAATTATTAGTTTTATTGCAATAATGATTACCAAAAGAATCCTTGGGTGACTAAAACTATAGTTCTGAGAGGCAAAACAATTGGTGTCTTTATGGATTATAATTTAGATATATAAATAGAAGTGGTTTTAGTAGGTTTTTTAAGAATCTTATTGCTTTAACCAAGGTAAAAATTTTTCTTTAGAGGGCATATATTTCTGATTATTACTAATATAACTATGATTTTCAGGTCTGATAAGTTTCTTTTTAATGGGATAGAACTTCTCATAGAGGGCTCAGCCCCTTTAGAATGCTTAGCCTCTTTGGAATACTTAGCCCCTTCAGTCAGATCTAGATGATTAATCTGAAGGGTCAATTGTTGATCTAGATTAGAGTCAAATATCTCTGATGATTTTTTAATAATCTTTTTAGTCTGAGACGTTAGCCCCTTTCTTGATTAGAATCATCTTAGGTGAATGTTATAAAATTGGCAGTATGTGAGGGATACACTGAAGGGTTTTTACACAGGGTTTAACCCACTGAGCAACTAGGATCAACGATGTGTGATAGTTGCCCTTAAAATTAAAGAATAGACATTAAATTTTAAATGGAGCAATCGCTTTTACAACTCTTCTTTATTAATATATTTAATACAGCTTATTCTCACTATTCTACTAACTTGCAAAACTACCAAAGACCTCCCTCCTCAACTATCTCATCCCACTTATATCATAGCAACTTTGGATGATACCACTTTCAAAGTTTAGTAACTCAATTTGCCATATCACATTGGTTATGTCAATTCTTCATTCATTAATCTCAAGATGCCTAATTTGAGGCGATTTTCCAACAACTCAATATTGCTTAATTTCAAGGTGCTCAAATTACCATTTATCATATCAATCTTGGCAGATCCATCCATCCCACCCTCACGACCTAGGGCTTATTATCTAGTCATATCAGAATCACGACATTACCCCCTCCTTGACTGGATGATAAAGCTCATATTGCTTATATGCCCGGAGGCGCTTTGCATGCACTCAGTTGATGATCTGACTGCTAGTGGGGTCCTTGATAGTATATGCATCTATAACTGTCTTCTCATTGACTTCAAATGGTCCTATCTAGATACTGGCCAGTTTTTGTTTCTGTCCAAACCCATGTTGATCATGGAAAAGGACCATGTCTCCATCCTTGAACTGTACTAAGCCACTCTGTCGCACCTGATCAGCAGCTTGGCTTTTGATTCTCTTGGCTAATCTGAATGAGTATGCTTCAGTTTGTAATTTGATCAGCATATTTATTAGAACGATCAAATAATGTTGCAGATCCATTCCGCCAGTGTCCTCTACACAGGCATACCTGAGGGCGGGCAGAGCAGGGTGCCATCCATAAAGCAATTGGAATGGACTTTTACCCATGGCTGAATGGTAGCTAATGTTGTAGGCGAACACTACAGTAGAAAGGAGGGTACTCCAATCAGAGGGCCTATCCATGACCAACTTCTGGAGTATGTTCACCAGAGTCCCATTAACCTGTTCAACCATTCCGTTGGACTCAGGGTGATACAGAGTTGTTAGAACCCCATGGATGGCCATAAGCTCATTAAGCTTAGGTAGAATGTGTGAAGTGATGTTCATCCCATTGTCAGTAAGGAAAATTGGGTACAACTGTGTCACTAAATTATATACTCCATAACAAACTTGGCCACTGTCAGTGCCCCAAAATCGCATATTGGTCATGCCTCAACCCACCTGGTCAAGTGGTCGATTGCTATCAGGATGTATTTGGAATGGTTTTCCCCTGTTGGAAAAGACCCACAACATCAATTGAAACGGTGTGCTAGGCAAAGTGCAACTTCACTAACTGGTATTAAGTCTTCTGGAAGAACAGCTTTTCCACTTGGCATTGGTTGCAGGAGGAGATAGTATCAATTACATCGAAGTTTATGCTTTCCCAGTAATACCAAGGCCACAATAATTTCATGGTCTTACACAGTCCACCATTTACAACTGCTCGGTGTGCTCTCAATATAATTGTTGGGCGGGTGGAAGGTCTTGGGATATTCACAGTAATGTCCCCTATCTGCTTATACAATTCCCCATTTTTCTGGAACATATTGGCCCTTATTCCATCCAAGACCTTGATGATTGAGGGCAGTTCATCATCGTACTTGCCACAAAGCATCTTATTGAACATGATATCACTCAGATCTTCCATAACTGCAATTGTAGGTAAACTTCATAAACAATCAGCAATTTGGTGTTTTGCTCCAGGTCAGTGAAGAATTTTTGAAATTGTATGCCTGCAATCTAAGAGCCCATTGGGCAGACATCCTTCCAGTCTTTAGGATTTTGTAACCAGCATAGTGAGCCATGATCCGTTACAACGTTGAATTTTACCCCATGCAAATACACCCAAAATTGCTTATAGGCGTAGAGCACCACCAAGCACTCCCACTTGATCATGGTGTAATTGTGCTCATGACTGTTCAAACTATGACTACAGTATGCTACTGGTTGCTCTTCTCATTCCTCATCTTTTTGGGATAGGACTTCATCTTCAGCGGAAAGGGATGCATCCATCTGAACAATAAACTCTTTTTCTAATTGGGATAGCAAGCACTGGCGCACTGGTTAACGCCGTTCAAAGCAAATCAAAAGCACATTGCTGACGTTCCATCCATTCAAACATAGTGTCCTTTCTTAATAACTCAAATAGTGGGCCCCTGATACAGCTGAAGTTAGGGATGAAGCGCTGGTAATATCAAACCAATCCCAAAAAGACCTGTATATCCTGCTTGCTGTTGGGTGGAGTCATTTTTGAATAGCTATCACTTTGGCTGGTTGAGGTCTCAGCCCTGTGGCATCAATCACAGAACCCAGGTACTCAGAAGCTGGTCCTTAAAGAAGTGGCATCTCTGAGGTTTGATCTTGATGTTGGCCTCAGCGAGCCAGCGGAATACAGCTAGAGATGATTAAGGTGTTCAGAGAAGGTTTGGGAGAAAGCATTAATGTCATCAAAGTATACAAGGACGCATGACAGTTTTAGGTTCCCAAGAATAGTGTCCATTGCCCGTTGAAATGTAGCTGGGGCATTACACAGCCCTTGTGGCATCCAGGTTGGTTGGAAAAGACCTTTAGATTTGATTACCGCACACTTCTCCTGTTCCGCCGGTGGCAACTCAATTTGCCAATGGCCCAAAATATGGTCCATAGCTGAGAAGAAACGAGCTCCCCTAGCCAATCAAAAGCGTTGTCAATCTGTAGTAATGGATAGGAGCCCTTTTTGGTGATGCTGTTGAGCTTCAAGTAGTCAATTACTACGCGGTTGGTGCCATCCTTCTTCTTAACAATCAGAACAGGTGAAGCCCGTGGACTCTTTGACGGTTCATGCATCCCTTGTGCTAATAGCTTGTCGATTTCCTTGGTTACAACTTCTTCCACCACCCTTGATTGGCGGATCGGCCTTGACCTGATGGGAGGATGATCTCCAGTGTCCAGCCTATGAACCACCCCCGCGCACATCCTAAAATCATGGTCCTCAACAGCAAAAATCTCTTTATATTTTTGAAAAAAGCAATTGCCCTATCCTTATGTGGTTCTGACAGCCCCATTAATTCATCACGCGATACAACTGACATTACACTAAGCTGTGGTTTGAAAGGCAGACAAAATTCATCCAGTGACCCAAAGTCATGAACCAAAAGAACCTCCTCAATGGGGATTAAGTGTAAATATGCCACTATCTGGTGGCGGCGGTTTTGCAGTGGTACCGTTTGTAAATTTGCAAGCAAAACTTTGATCTCCCCTTGCCCTGGCAAGATAGTGCCTGGGGCATGTGGGGCTCAAACCATGATTGCTGATATGGCACAATAACCTCCCCATAGAGTCTGTCTGAAATTTCAATCACCAGTCAGTGTTCAATATAACTTGATGCCCAGATGAAATAGATATAGGTCCAGCAGCTCTGAGCGGCAGCCCTTGATATTCATAAATCTATTGTAAAAGGGCCCAGGCTTTGCCTTTAACCGATGGTAGCGCACTGGGATTACTCCATCACTATAATCTAGATTAATATTCCCCATATGCACTGGGTCATTTGTTGCTCCTCTAGAAGTAAAGTGGATTGGAATTCGCTGACCCTATATTTCAAAATTCTCATTTGTCATATTGATAACAGCCCCATAGTGTCGCAAGAAGGCAGTTCCAATGAACAGATCATAATTGCTATTTGGTAACACTATAGCTGGAGCTACCATGACAATAGAACCAAACCTTAGCGGAAGCGCACTGTATGCTCCCTCAGAGACTGTATTCCCCACTCCAGCAGTGCTTTATACCATCCGGTGTTCCACATCCAGTTTTAATGCCAACCTGACCACCAATTTGGTGGAGACTATGTTGAAAAGGGCACTGATATCTATGATGGCATGGACTCATGTCTTAGCTACAACTAGGTCACAGTAAGTACATTCAGAGTAAGATGCATCTCGACTGTTAATAACATGGACATCTAAAGAATTCATGTTTAATAAGGAAAATCGCAGTCCCCTCACCAATTCTGGGGTATTGTTCTATTGTAGTTTTGACTGGAAGAGTGACGCTTACTTCTTGTAAGTAAGGTGCATCTGAGGAGGGGTCTATCTTTTCAGGGGTTAATTGGTTGAACATCTGACAAGCATACAGCTCAACCTGCATCTGGGACACCTTTTCCGCCATAGCCGCTGACTGTACTTGTGTCAAAACATTCGCCCCTTCAACCAGCTGCTGATATAAAACTGACTCATGATGCAAGGAAACTTCCGCTGAATATTCTAATTTGGGTTCAGGTGGGACGTCTTAGTTTGGTATAGCAGAGATAGAGAGTCCCTTCTCGACTCCGCTCTGACTTCCCTGGCCATACTGTTCTGGCTGTACACAGAGACCAGTTGATTAGGGCACCATTGTGCCAGATGCCCCTGATGACTGCATTTGAAACATCTAACCTTATAGGGCCCACGTCCCTGATTAACGCAATACAAACTATGTTGAGAGCTGGGATGGAAGTGATCAGCATAAACAGGTCTAGGGCGATAGTTGGCCCATGGATGATAATCAGGAATGGGGTGGACGTTTAATTGCTGAGAATAGCTTGGTGAAATCTGAACTGGACTAATGGTGTTCCCCAAATATGATAGTTCAGCAGTCATAGCAGTAGGAAACTGATCGGTATTAGGTGGAGAGAAGTTGGCTGATATGAGGTGCAAAAACTGAACATTTTCTAAGAAAAGGTCCATCTTCATCCAACAGTGGGGCCATAACGTTATGTAACTCACAATATGGCTTCACAGCAGAAGTCATCACAATACCCATATCAGCTCTGGATAAAACTCTGGCCCCAATTAGTACATGAGCTTCCACTGTAAATTACTCAGCAAACATGGTGAGAGTTTCATTTTACTAAATCTTGATGGTCAAAAACTCAGCCTTCCACCATGACATCTTTGAAGTTCCGCTAAACAACTACAGCACCGTGTCTTTGACTTCTTAATATATAAGGGAACTGCCTGAAAGATTTTAGATGACTAGATCAGCACTTCTGACATCAAAGTAAGTAATCAACAGTTAAGCTCTTCATCAATCTAAGACTCCTTCAGTTGCAATCTCAAATCGCTTAAAGTACCTATAAATATTCCCGTTGCGATCAAATGGGGGCAGCTTATTGCAGTAGAACTCCTGGAGCAGCACATCTTGTTTTTTAAGCACAGCATCCAATGTCAGTTTCAGCTCTGCATAGGATAAATGACCCAGAGTGTTGGGTAAGATATTTATCAAAACAACATTGATGCAACATAGCTTGCAAGTAATTCTTATCATTTATAATTGATCAATGGGCCCCCTGTAGTGAGCACCAGTGCTATAAAATTGGCAGTATGTGAGGGATACATTGAAGGGTTTTTCACAGGGTTCAACCCAATGAGCAACTAGGATCAATAATGTGATGATCGTTGACCTGAAAATAAAAGAATAGAGAACTTTTCTTTCTCGTTGCAAACACTTTTGCAACCTATTCAATTCAAGACTGAGTCTAGTTTGATAATCTCACAGAGGAGATTAGTCTGCGCCCATGTCAGGGAGCAGTTGGGCAAGCAAGGTAAGAGGAGCAGGTGGAAGGCCCGCGGCCTCCAACGTTCGAAAACGCCCCAGAGAATCTGGCGGAATAGACAAAAATCTTAATAAACTGGCAGTCAAAATTTCCCCGGAGATACTCACATGGCAAGCACGATGCAACCAGTACATCAAAACGCCACACTCCCAGCCACTTTTGTTGGTGGAATTTGGAGTCCATGTGTATCTGAACATCCAAAAAATGGCCTTATGGGAAAAATTTTGTGAAGATGTACACAAAGTTTTCCCAACTGCGGTGTACGTTGCACCTCACTCCATGTCACACGGCTGGCTGGACCTAGGTTTCAAAACAAAAAAGCAGCAGACGAGGCTGCAACAGTGCACATAGTGGTCGACCTCACTGAAGGGCAACGGGTCGTCAAAACAAATGCACCAGATGGACAAAATCAAACCAAATTTTCCTCACGTTTGACTTTTTGCCTACTACGTTAAAATGTGACATTTTGAAACAACACCTGAAAGATGGACTCGCCATATACAGCGAAATACAATCTTTTGAAATGCAACGCTTCATGCTAATGCCAAACCTGTGCACCGGCAAAGCCATCGCAGTTCTGACCCCAACTGAGGAGATTGCAAAGGACCTAACCCAGATCCCGCACTCCACCTTTATTGACATCGCAGGGCATACCACCCACCCATTCCAGGTAACTGTGGACAGCGCACCCCCCATTTGCACCCACTGTGTTGCATTCGGCCATAAGGCGCATGCATGCCCCATCAAGGAGGGCGTCACATTCCAAGAGCACCCCTCGGCGGCCATGGCCAACGGAGAGGCGCACTATGAACCAACCGCAAGCACCAAGGAGGCTTTCCCAGGGGAGCACAAGGCTGCTACCTATTGGTAAAGCCTATCTCCCCACAGGAGCAGAAGAAGGCCAAGTAAGCCTGTAGTGCTGCGGCTAAGGAAGCAGCCAAGGTCACCACCGCTATCCCACACTCACAACGCCAGGAGGACATGGAGTCCTTCGTGGCAGAAGCAACTTGGGAATCCATCAACCAATCAGATTGGGAGGCCCATGCCTAGTGGGCCACTCAATCCGTGGATCCAATGGGAGATTTGATCTCACCCAATCATTGCACCCAAGCTCCGGTCAAAAAAAAAACTTGGGAACTATCCCAACTGAAAATTTTTTTGACCCGCTTGATGGTGTACCAAACTCATCTGCACCACAAAAAATTCATCCGACTTCAGGAAATTAAAAAGCAAAGGCTAAAGCCAATGCGACTCTTTCTGCAAAAATCAACAAAAACTCCGATAGTGTTGCTGCTAACACCTGCACTGCTGTGAAAGCCTGTGGGGACCTAGAAGAGGCTGGGGGCCTGGGGCCCCACCCCTCGCACCTAAGGTGCGATGGGGGAAACCTTCACTCTAGGGACATTGAATATTGCCAGACTCAAGGCCTCCCCATCCCGGGCTAGGAAACTGAGTTTTTTACAACACAATTTACCCATGGATATCCTGGCCATCCAGGAGTCCCACTGTCCATGAGGTTCCGAGGAAGCTTGGAAAACAATGCTCCTCCCATCCCTATCCTTTTGGTCAAAGCACTGTGGGGTGCTAATTCAGAAAAATAAATTTTCAAATTTACATCCTCAGAAACATTCCTAAATGGTCGAGTGCTCATCATCACCTTCACGTGGGCTGATGTAGCACATGCAATCGTCAACATCTATGCCCCAAATGGTGCACACGAGCATCAGGAATTTTTCTCATCAGTCAAATCCCTCCTGCTACCCCCTGATTCTTTCCTAGTTGGTGACATAAACTGTTGGCTAACCTCACCAACGGACTGGTGGCCTCCCTCACCCCATGCCCCACAGGGTCACATAGAACTATGCATTCTAAAGGCCACCCTTGGGTTAATGGATGCACTGCCATGACATGCCCCGCTGCTCGAAAACATGATGCATCCCCACATCCACAACGGCCAATTAAGGTCCATGACCCACATCAACCTTATTCTAACGCCGGCGAAATTTCAACCCCACATCTCCCACTTCAAAACAATGAAAATGGAATTCTCTGACCACCGACTGGTCTTGATAACCTACCACCTACCTGTCACAGTTGCTAAGGCCCCACATTGGTGCAAAATCTGCCCACCCGAGCTCGCGTTGCCAGGATTTTCCATGTGGGTGGAAGAGGCAACTTTGGCAAAATCATTTGTTGCACCGTTTTGTGCAGACCCCATTTCCACATGGGCAACTTTCAAAGAGGACACCATCTACCACTATCACCATCTCTCCTCCAGACGCTCACGAGCCACATTGGTGGTTAACTTGCACACTCTGGCAGAATTGGCCCACTTGGAGTCCAACATTCCAGCTACAGGATACAGCCCTGCATGGGGCTGGAAGTGGGTGGAGGCAGCCACCCACCTCAACGCACTCGAAAGGCAACACAAACATCAGGTTTGTGTTCAATACAGGCCCACACGCATCACAAAAGGTGACAAGTGCACCATATATTTCTTTAAAAAAATTTTCGCACCATGCCAGAGCGTGGCCTACACACAAGTGCAAATTTCGGATAATTTTATTGTGGACACACTGGACAAAGTGGCAATTGAAATGCAAAAATATTACTCCAAGTTATACCGAGCCAAACCAATTCAGCTGGCTGAAATGGCGGAATTTCTTGACTGAGCTCATATCTGCACCATTTTTTGATACCCAGAAATAATGAATTTAATTACTCTGAACAAATTATGGACAGCCATTCACAGTGCACCAAACTGAAAATGCCCAGGCCCAGATGGCATTCCATATGAGTTCTACAAAAAATATTTCAAATATATACCCCCATTGCTGCTCGCCTCACTTAACCAAAGCCTGTTGGAAACGCGCCTCCTACCAGGAGGACATGAGGCTTTTACTGTCACACTCTTCAAAAAGGGGACAAGCTAGACTTAGCTAATTGGCGCCCCATTTCTTTAACTAACACGGATACAAAAATTTTAAAAAAAATTATGGCTAACCGTTTAGGGATTGTAGCATCTGCCACCATCTCACCCAGAACAATTCGGTTTCATACCCAGAAGGTCAATTTGGGATAACGTGCACTCCGTGGCTAATGCATGTCAGTCCACAGCCTCTGGGGCACTGGTATTCTTGGACCAACAAAAGGCCTATGATAGAGTAAACTGGGAATACCTAAGGGCCTGCCTCCATCAATTCCGCCTACCCCCCGCTTCATCAACTGGGTGATGCTGCTCATGGAATCTGCAACAATGGCAGTGCGTGGCCCTGGCTTCCTAACGGAAGTAGTCCGCCCTCAAAGGGGCTTGCGACAAGGGGACCCCATTAGCCCACTCTTATACAACTTCAGCCTTGACCCACTACTGCGAAATGTGATTGAACAACTCACTGGGGTCCATGTGCCAGGCCAAACCCTAGTCAAGATGATGGCATTTGCAGATGATTGCGTGGTGGGGGTGTCTAATAATAAAGATGCATGCGCGCTTGAAGCCCTCATCCAGGAATATTCCCGGCTAAGCAACGCGGCACTGAATGCCTCCAAAACCGAAATCATCCTCCTTGGTCGGTTTCAGAACTGCTGGGCCCCAGCAATTAGTTCCCTACCCAGCCCATCTGCTCGTCCACATCCACGCCTTACTAACTCAACACACACTGCTCCACTGGTGCTCCCCTTCATGCCACGTCCTACCATAGGACCGGTACGCCAACTGGGCATGTGGATGGAGGCAGGCGGATACGCGTCAGCAGTAATGGAGTGCCGTATACTGGACAACGTGACGAAGTGAATCGCTTCTTTCAGAGCCCACCCTACTACCCTTACTGGCAGGGTTATTCTAGCCAACTTTATGCTCCTATCCAAAGTTTGGTTTGGAGCCCACACCATCCCCTTCTCCCCAAGCTTCTTCAAATCCCTGTATGCCTTGCTGCAAGGATAGCTTTGGTCAGGCCGCCCTCCACCAGTACGGCTAGAGGTCATGTTTGGCCCTCATCATCAAGGTGGCATGTGCCTGCTTGACTTCAAAGCCCATGCTGCCAAGATCCTGGGCACCTGGATCGCGGCTGTCACCGCTCCTACACTCCCATCCCAACAATGGTCCCGCATGGCCCGCTCCAACTTCTCCTGAGCCTTGGGCCTCAACAATCCATAAAACCCCCACTTCCTGATGAAATACCTCGCATCACACACATTGGCCACAGATCCTCACGGGACTAAAACCCACTACAAATGAATCCTACTCTCCATGCGAAGCGCAGAGTGGAGAATTCATATTAGCGGACATACAACCCATAGAGGCTGCCCCTCTCCTCAGTTCACACAAGAGGTACAGGGGCTACCCATCCATGATGGCGTGATCCCCATTCGGCCCCATGTCCTATCCAGGGTGGACTACCTGGACATGATGGACATCCCTTATTCTATAAAGACCCAGAAAAAACTATCTGGAAATACGCACACCATCCTCTGTTGCAGCCTCAAGTCCGCTCCCATGTGTGGCGCTGCCTGAGGGGGGTTTATCGTACAGCAGAGCGCTCTAGTGCTTTACACTCATCCTGTGTCGTGTGTGGCCAGTATGGAACGCTGTTCCATCGCCTGGAGAGGTGCCCCACCTCTAAAGTGATATGGCGCGAAGTTCAACGTCTGCTGGGCCAGGATCAAACATGTCCCTTCAGTCTGTCAAGAGATATGTTTGCTCTATTAATGGCCTCCTCCCTTCCACCCTCCCTCCATGCTCTGGTGGTAGCAATCGCCATGTGGACCATCCACACGATCGTCTTAGATGCCATCGCAGGCTTCACCCCCACCCTCCCAGAAACTGTCCACAGATTCCGGTCTCATTTGGTGGACCACTTTCAAGCATGGATATTTGGATACCTCCCACCGCGTCACCGACAGCTGGTCTCCTCCTGGTTCCCAGTCTGGTTCATCAAATCAGACCCCTTCCTCCACACGTGCTCAGTAGTGGCTTTGGCCACTTCAAGCGTTCCCTCCCCTTCCCCATAAGTGGCGTTCCCGCTGGCAACAAGAGATAGCATCGCTTCTCTGGGGTGCCTCCCCTGGTACGAAGTTTGTCTGTCCTGAGTCATAATCAGAAGTGTCCGTCCCATGGTCGGCCTTCCTCGCAATAAATAAATATAAAAATAAAAGAATAGACATTAAATATATATGTGTAGCACTCGCTCCCACAACTCTTCTTTATTTTAATTTTTGCGGGGAAGGCTGAGCATGGGCCGGACACTAATATGACTCAGGACAGACAAACTTAGTACCAGGGGAGGCACCCCAGAGAAGCGATGCTATCTCTTGTTGCCAGCGGGAACGCCACTTATGGGGAAGAGGAGGGAACGCGTGAAGTGGCCATAGCCAAAATTGAACACGTGTGGAGGAAGGGGTCTGATTTGATGAATTAAACTAGGAACCAGGAGGATACCAGCTGTTGGCGGCGCGTTGGGAGGTATCCAAACATCCACGCTTGAAAGTGGTCCACCAAATGAGACCGGAATCTGTGGACAGTTTCTGGGAGGGTGGGGGTGAAGCCTACGATGGCATCCAAGATAATCGTGTGGATGGTCCACATGGCGATTGCAACCACCAGAGCATGGAGGGAGGGTGGAAGGGGGGAGGCCATTGATAAAGCAAACATATTTCTTGACAGACTGAAGGGATGTGTTTGATTCTGGCCCAGTAAACGTTGAACTTCGCGCCATATCACTTTAGAGGTGAGGTACTTCTCCAGGCGGTGGAACAGCGTTCCATACTGGCCACACACGACGCAGGATGAGTGTGAAGTGTTAGAGCGCTCAGCTGTATGGTCCACCCGCCTAAGGCAGCGCAAATGTGGGAGCGGTTTTGAGGTTGCAACAGAGGATGGTGAGCGTATTTCCAGATAGTTTTTTGGGTCTTTGTAGAATAAGGGATGTCCATCATGTCCAGGTAGTCCACCCTGGATAGGACATGGGGCCTAATGGGGATCACTCCATCATGGATGGGTAGCCCCTGTACCTCTTGTGTGAACTGAGGAGAGGGGCGGCCTCTTCTGGTTGTATGTCCTCTAATATGAATTATCCACTTAGCGCTCCGCATGGAGAGTAGTATTCATTTGTAGTGGGTTTTAGTACCTTGAGGGCCTGTGGCCAATGGGTGTGAAGCCAAGTATTTCATCAGGGAGTGGGGGTTCGATGGATTGTTGAGGCCCAAGGCGCGGGAGAAGTTGGAGCGGGCTGCACGGGACCAGTGTTTAGAGGGGTGTGTAGGTGAGGTGACGGCCACAATCCAGGTTCCCAAGATCTTGGCAGAATGGGCTCTGAAGTCAAGCAGGCCCATGCCACCGTGCTGATGAGGGCCAAACATGACTTCTAACCGTACTGGTGGAGGGCAGCCTGACCATAGCCATCCTTGCAGCAAGGCATACAAGGATTTGAAGAAGCTTGGGGAGAAGGGGATGGCGTGGGCTCCAAACAAGACTTTGGAGAGGAGCATAGAGTTGGCCAAAACGACCCTACCAGTAAGGGAAGTAGGGTGGTCTCTGAGGGGGGCGATGTGCTTCGTCATGTTGTCTAGAATGCGACTCTCCATTACTGCTGATGCATATCCACCTGCCTCCACCCACACGCCCAGATGGCGGATTGGCCCTATGGTAGGGCGTGGCACAAAGGGGAGCACCAGTGGGGCGGTGTGGAGTGAGCTAGGAGGGCGAACGCAAATGTGAGCAGATGAGCTGGGCCGGGCACTGGTTGCAGGGGCCCAGCAGTTTTGATACCAACCAAAGAGGATGATTTCAGTTTTGGAGGCGTTCAGTGCAGCATTACTTACCCGGGAATACTCCTGGATGAGAGCTTCAAGTGCACGTGCATCTTTATTATTAGACACCCCCACACAGTCATCTGCAAATGCCATCATCTTGACTGGGGCTTGGCCTGGCACATGGACCCCAGTGAGTTGGGCATTCACGTTTCGAAGTAGTGGTCAAGGCTGAAGTTGTATAAGAGGGGGCTAAGGGGGTCCCCTTGTCGCAAGCCCCTTTGAGGGCGGACTACTTCCGTTAGGAAGCCAGGGCCACGTACTGCCATTGTTGCAGATTCTGTGAGCAGCATCACCCAGTTGATGAAGCGAGGGGGTAAGTGGAATTGATGGAGGCAGGCCCTGAGGTATTCCCAGTTTACTCTATCAGAGGCCTTCTGTTGGTCCAAGAATACAAGTGCCCCAGAGGCTGTGGACTGACAATCATTAGCCATGGAGTGCACGTTGTCCCAAATTGACCTTCTGGGTATGAAACCGAATTGTTCTGGGGAGATGGTGGCAGATGCTACAATCCCTAAACGGTTAGCCATGATTTTTGGTAAAATTTTTGTATCCATGTTAGTTATAAAAATGGGGCGCCAGTTGGCTAAGTCTAGCTTGTCCCCTTTCCTGAAGAGTGTGACGGTGAAGGTTTCTTGTCCTCCTGGCAGGAGGCGCGTTTCCAAAAGGCTCTGGTTAAGTGAGGCCAACAGTAGTGGAGATATATATTTGAAGTACTCTTTATAGAATTCATATGGAATGCCATCCGGGCCTGGGCATATTCAGTTTGGTGCACCATGAATGGCTGTCCATAATTTGTTCAGAGTAATCAAATTCAATTTTTCTGGGTATTAGGAAACAGTGCAGATGTGGGCTTGGTCAAGAAATTCCGCCACTTTGGCCAGCTGAATTGGATCAGATCAGTACAACTCGGAGTGATACTTTTGTGTTTCAATTGCCAATTTAGCTGGTGTGTCCGCAATGGAATCATCTGATCTTTGTACCTGTGTGCAGGCCACGCTCCTGAGTGGTGCAAACTTTTTTTAAAAAAAATATGCGGCGCACTTGTCGCCTTTTGTGATGCATTTGGCCTGTACTGAACACAAACCCAATGTTTGTGTTGCCTTTCGAGCGCGTTGAGGTGGATGGCTGCCTCCGCCCACTTCCAGCCCCATGCAGAGCACAACTCTTCTTTATTAATATATTTAATACAGCTGATTCTCGCTATTCCACTAACTCTTAAAACTACCAACGACCTCCCCCCCTCAACTATCTCATCCTGCTTATATCATAGCAACTTTGGATGATACCACTTTCATGGCTTAGTAACTCAATTCGCCATATCCCATTGGTTACATCAATTCTTCATTTGTTAATCTCACAACGCCTAATTTGAGGCGATTTTCCAACCTCCCAATATCACCTAATTATGAGGCGCTCAAATTATTATTACTCATATTAATCTTGGCGGATCCATCCATCCCACCCTCACGACCTAGGGCTTATCATCCAGTCGTATCAGAATTGTGACAGTGAATTTCTAATATTTCCCTTCAAATAAGGATTTCCCTTTACCTAGTATCCCTTTTATTATAAGCCTATTTTTATTAATGCGGTTGGGATTTAGGTTAGGTATCCCCAAATAGCGCAGGTGACACACCAAAGGGTCAGTTGGTGCTGCTGGAGCTGTCACCTAAGGTGAAACATCAAGGGTCAGACAAACTCCATTAAGATTGACCTGATATATAGCAGACCCACTTTCGCTGTGAAAGTTGATTTTCTGACAGTGTTCTCACTGCAAGGACTTCTGCTGGTTGGTGCTTGAGTGGCTGACAGGTTGGTGTGGAGGTGGCGGGGATGAGCAGTAGTTCAGCTGTAGATGGGAAGAGCACACTGGTGTGACCCCAATCAAAGTTGTGCTCCAGCAACTGTTGGTGGCAGGGAGGGGCAATCCCTTAATGCTCTCCTCACACGCCAAGGCTGGAAGTAGGAGAGATACTATCTAGTTAAGTGAGGGAAATGTTTGAATTTTAACTAAATGGATTCTTTTAATGATTTATTAATGTAGAAAAATGACCATTCCTAGCGGAATGGCTCATTGACTGAATTTCGTGGTTATTTATATAAAACTTGATAGTTGCTCCCCAATGTAGGTGAGCCAAATCAGTATTTCACTAAGTTGGATAATTGGTATTAGTATAACCAATCACTGGCCCCAAATTAGTATATGTATCAACAGCAACTAGTAGCCAAGAATGATCAATAATAATTTTATATGTAGGCGGAAATCCTCAACCTGAGTTTGAGGTGTCCAAGGTTGTTTTTAACGCCTAAATATATAATCAACTATTTCTAGATAAAAGGGGTTTGTTCAAATTGGTTGACTAGGAGAATTAAAAAATGTTGTCAACAAGAAACTAAGATATTTCATGTGTACCAAGCGGCCATGGATTATCACAGCACATTATTACTAAGTTAAAACTCAATATAATATTAATTTATATAACCAACCATGTAACTCACCATTAACTGAAGGCTGAGGATGAGCTGAAAATAATAAAAGGACATTGGGAAGGACTGTGTGAGAAGGTCAATACCAGAGGAGAGTGAAATGAAGTGGTAGGAAGAGAGAGTGGCAGGCTAGAAGATTTATTGATTAGCTGATTTATCATCAAGGGGCACAGTAGCCCAATGAAAATACAATACCTGGTACTTCTCTTTGATTAAATATCTTCTTTTGACATTTCTCCCTTTTGATTTAGGTTAGGTTTATTCTTATTGGTCTTGGGTCTTGCTGGGGGATCTCTGAATGGCATGGGTGACACACCAAAGGGTCAGCTATGCTTCTGGCCCCATCACTAAAGCAAAATGTCAAGGGTCAGCTAGTATTCATACTGGTTGGCCTGCCAGCCAGCAGAGACCACTATCGCTTTAAAAGCTGATTTTCCAACAACAGCTATCCATATTTTAGAATGCAGAGAGAATAAAGCAACCGTTAGCACTAGACAGCAATCCTAAAAGCAGAAATTATAATTACTAACAGGTTAGCAAGCGCATTAATTTGCAATAGAAAATTATCCATATTTCTTAAGTTTATCATTTGAAAGCTAAGAAATATAAAGGAAAGAAGTAGAGTGACAGCGGAATCTGCTTGGGTCTGGTGCCTTATATAGTCACTAAATAGGGAACATAAAATATGTGTGTTACTTTCAGGATTATATTCATGATTTCGCTAAGGCAGTTTGACAGCAAAAAATTATTACAAAACTATTTTAGATCTGACCTTCCCCGCTGGAGTGATATCAAATTCTTTTGCAAAAAAAAATCATTTTATTTCTATTGTACTTAACATGATGACAATGACTCCTTGTGGAGATAAGGCTGCTTGCATGGTAAGGCCAAATATTGGCGGTCCCATCAGATATTGAGAGTGATTATTGCACCCATACCTGTCAAGATGGTCTCATTTTTTGCTAGTAATAAAAAAAGGAACTGTAAATGAGAATTTAGAAGCCTCAAAGTAATTTGATCAAATTATCTTTACAGGTTGCCAGTTGATCTTGACCATAAGAACTTGAAAAAAATGGAGGAACTTTTAAAGAAGAAAATTACACTAAGCACTCTGCTAGTAATTATTTTTGGACACCACCACCTCCTGATACACGCCCTGATTTTATGTAACAACTCCTGGGAGGTTAGCAGAGGGTTTAAAGGCCTGATTTTATTGAAACACGCCATTATCAATCTCTCATATAACACATGTGCCAAATCACCCAGGGTGATGATGGAGATAGCTGCTGACTTACTACCCTTCTTTGAACAAAATGGCAATATTACCCAAGAATCTTGAGGGTTGACCTTAAGTCTTACATTACCCCTCCATTTTTGATTAGGGGAGCACCATCACTGGGAACCTGGTCAAGTACAATAATCTTGTGCTCATTGAGTAGTATTAATACCAAGATTGTAATGATCTTCTGGGGAGTGAGGGGAGCATATGGATGTGCAATGTGGTAGGCTTCAAACAACTTTCAGCAATTGGCTGAAATGTGGGAATCGACCCAGTTGTCTCATAGGAAGGAATCCTTTCCGGGAAACCAATTATTACACTAGCGACATTTTACTGTAATGCCAGAATTGTATTCACCACAATTTCTTTCAAGACCACAATCACAACGGGTATGTATGTCAGTTTTTTAAACTAAAAGGGGACAAATGAAGAAGCGTGGAAGTCCAGGTGTTGATTACATTAAACAAGGAGAAAATGGAAGGCCCCGTTTCCCATACCCTCCTTCAGAATGAGTGAACCAGATTCTTGCTCGCAAACTTATGCAAGGGAATCTTCAAATGCAGTTTTTGCCTATGTATTATAGCTAAAGAACCCACATTAATCTAAATATAAAATTTGCTTAAGGTATGCCAACCAGGGAATGGACAGTACCAAAATCAAAACAAAACAAAAGAACCTGATTGAAAGAACAAACAAAAAGACAAAACAAAAACTTCCAATCAGGCGGTGGTGGAAACTCGCTAATTCACCATGTTTTAGAGTGTGAGATTGGGTCAGGCAGGTTTTCTACCGACATATTCGCCATGACAATATCATTTAATTATAAAAGTAGACTAAAGCGGAGAACCAGGGCTTTGGGGCATCAGCGTAGTGTGGGTGGATGGCGGTGTAAAATGAATTCTCCTCCTCTTCATTGAGAGAAGCGCGGTAGCACAGATTCAACAAATTCTGCTAATTGATGCTCATCTTGAATGCAGTCATTAGGGAGCTGTGTAAAATTGAAGATACTTTGGCAGGTGATTTTAGCACATGGGCTAAATTCTTCTTGTTTAGCGACATGCATGACAGCAGCTTCAACATCATCAACTAATTTTGTGATATTGCTGCAGGCTGATCTGGGGAAATCAGGGGGAAGTAGAATGCGGACAGCCCATAATGGTATTGAACCGCTTATTAGAACACTGCTTTGTGTAGGTCTGGGCTATGGGGAGGCCTTTGCTGCTAAGATGAGCTGGTGGTCACTTTGTTAGGGATAGTAAGGGCTTAGGAGTGAACCTCTTGGGGGATGGGGTATCATCTTAAATCAGAGGTGAAAAGCTGGCCCAACCATAATTGAATTGGCTAAGAGGTTGACTGGAGTCCTCATTTATTATAAAGTTACCTAATTCATCAATCTCGACCAATAGGTCCCATGGATTTTGGTTTACTAGAATATTGGATGAATTCAGGTGGGTAGGAGTCAAATGGGCTGCTTGGGTATGAAGGGTGGTCCAAGCCTGACTTTGTTTAGCTGGGGTGGAGTTGGGTAAGCTAATCTGGTTAGTTGAATTGGTGGGGGCCAATTTCCCGCTCTGGCCCATCAAATGGGATTGTTGAGTGGGAGGGGGCAGAAAACTGCCCCATTCAGAATCTGATGAATAGGGCTCCGAAGCCACACCAGCAGAAGTGGCTCAGGGGCAGGATTTTTTTTGAATGGTCAAGCCCAAAGCAGAGGGGACAAATTTGGAGACCATTATTAACATGAGCCTAAAAGAAATGCTCAAGTGCTGCTGCAATACGAGCATGAGGGGATCTGATGGGCTATGGAAGGGTGGTTTGAGTTTATGGTGGCAGTTGTGCGAGGGGTGTCAAGGCACTCCACATCAGAAGGAACAGCAAAAATGAGCTTAGTCTGAGTCAATAATCCATAAGCTCCACCATCAGCTGATACTACAAAAGTTGAGGAAGATGGGAAGGGAGGGATGCAAATGAGACCACCAGTGTGGTGTTTGAAGAGAGGCAAACACGGGTAGTAGGGATAGGATTGTTTTTGTAAATAAGTGGAGTCAAAGCTGCTGCTTCAGCGTCCTCCTCCATCTGGAAGCCTATGTCAAAATAGCCCTTAAAAGGGTGGAAATCAATAAAACCAGCCAGCGCAAAGGCAGATGTGGCAAGCTCAACAATTGCTTTGTTGACATACTGAAATAAATGCCTGTAGCCAACATGGAGGCAAAAGTGAATGTTGTACTGAGGAAAGGCGAGAGGTGTGGGGGTGAGACGGGTGGGTGTGCGCTAGGTGGAGTGCTAAGTCCCATGGGGGAAAAATCAGCCAGAGAAAATTTGCAGGGTTTTAAAACTATTTGCAAATGTTTCCCCACAGGGCAGAAAATGATAGGGCAGAGCACCGCACCCTTACACTGAGGTGGCAGGCGGCAGATCCATTGACATCAAGAGGAAAGCATACATGGCCAGATGGCGATGGTTAAAATAAACTTTTTACTTTTAGTAGAATTTGCTCAAAAGTGAGATCGAGCAGAAAGAAAAATTTCACCCACAGTAACTCATGGGCAGAAAGGTGTTTGTGATCTATATACTACTTTTAATCTTTTATCGCTTTAGTCAGGTGCTCCAAAACCAGAGATTGAGTCTGAGAAACTCTGCAGATGCTCCTCAGTAGTAAGTATTTTGGGGCTAAGAAAGGGACCAATAAGGAATGAGGGTACTGTTCCATAGTAGCTTCATATGGGGAAACCCATCAATAAAATGGGTGGCATTTTTAGCACTAGTGGTGTCCGACCAAAAGGGGGAGCCGCCACGCATTTTTTTGCATATTGCTTAAATAAAGGGCTTATTAGAAAGAAAAAATTTATGAAATGGCACCCCAGCTTACAGCCTAGGAAGGTATATCAGAAGGTGAGGAAGCTTTAGAGACTTTTGTCCAGTGCTAGCTTTAGCTGGCAGACCATGACAGACAGCATTAAGATTTGACATCAGCGAAATGGGGCATAAGGGGGTATAGTTGTTGGTTTTCTTCATTTATGAGGACAGCGGTGTCCAAAGCCTCAATGTATTGAGCAAGTTAATGCTCAGCGAAAGTAATGAGAGCCAACACACAAGTGAAATACTTGAAGAACTGGTGGGTTTTTGGATAATTGGGCTTAAAAAGAGAAGTTTTTGCCATGTCAATGCAAGTGCATCATGCACCAAAAGTAAGCTCCTCAATTCCATACTTTGCATCTTACTCAAAATCATAAAAAATTGGGGATAGGAATACCCTCAACAAGGGGCTCCATCGCCCCATGTATTTTCTGGTGAAGTAGGATGTTGGCAGGAGCAGTTGCAGCCTTGAATGCCCTTTTATTAATATTTTTTATATATGGGATAACCGTTTTGAGGGTGAAAATTGTGGGGCCATGATTTGGGAGATCAACAAAAGTTTCCCCCAAAGCGAAATCAGGCTTGACATTATACGGCCATTCATCCTCATCAATCCATTTGAGAGCCTCAAATGCATTGGATCAGCTGGAACAGGGCCAGCCACTGGAATTGGGGCAATGGCAGAAGCTGATTGGCTATGTGCTGTTGACCATGCCAGCTCAGCTGAAACTGAGTCAGCCATTGACTCAGGATTCTGTAATCTGGTCAAATTGTAAGAATTTAAAAAAGTTTAAAATTTTGATTAGCTGCCTTGGAAGCGATGCAAGAATTTGCTGAGGTTGGGGGTGGGAGGATTAAACCCATTCAGAAAGTTGATCTGAACCAGCTGCTGACCCAACACCAGACTGAGGAGTGGCATAAGCAGCAGGGCTGGAAGCTGTAGGGCACTTGAACTTTGAGTGATCAAGCTCAAAGCACAAGGGGCAATGGCGCGGCCATTCTTGACATGTGCCCAGAATGGGTGATTTGAGGAAGATCTGATTACTATGCAAGGGGTAATTATGAGGTGGGTGTTGCGATCGAATGGGCAGATCATCACAAAGGCATGTGACCTTGCCAATTGATCCACTTTATTTGGAACCACAAATTGAAACACAGGGTCTATGCTGTAAACATCCAAACGCTCCATGAGCTCATGGTAGAGGCATTAGGGTGAAAGGTGGGAATGCAACTTAGCGAACAAGACCACCAAAGTGGCCTCATCTGAAATCTGGTTTCAAACAGTTATGAGGTTATTTTTTATAGATTAAATGCAGCTTAGATGCTGAATTTTCATTGGCATCAGAACAGAAACTGATATTTAAATAACCCTTAAAGGGGCGGAAAGTGATGAAGCTGGTGGGTTTAAACACCGCTGTGGCCATCTTATTGATGTTCATGCTTGCATATGGGAAAAGGTTCCCATATTCCTCCCAGAAGCCAAAATACAAATTGCTCCATGGAAGCACCAAAGGGCTTCAGAGCACCGCCTGGGAACTTTCAAGATGATGGGCCAAGTCCCAAGGTGGAACAAAACACCTGGCAGCATTAGGGGGCTAGCAGAGCCAGCTTGGACGGATATTGGTGGCAACTGGAAGATACCTGATGGCGGCGGACCACCACCCCAAGCTGGGGCAGCAAGCGTCAATGGCATCGACAATGGTAAATTTTGGTTTTACTGAGCGGTTGTTTTTTGTATTTTCTTAAAAAATCTGAATTTATCTTCAATTTAGTTTTTGAATCGAAAGAGAGATAATGAATGGGTGACATTGCTGTACACAAACTGCGCCATGGGAAGATCAGCGGCCCAGGGATCCTGTGCATTGGAGATGTAGCAATGGAGGTACTGATCAAGGATCCTGTTGATCTTCTTCATCTGACTTTTCAGACTGAGGATGTCACGTTGTGTAACGGCACATCTTGATCTTCAAGATAGAAAGAATAGCAATCTGAAAAGGGAGTCTTAAACTGAAGCCCTACTCACTTAACACCTCATGGGGTACACTAAACAATGAAAAAACATGGCAAATCAACTGGGCCATCTATTCGGACTTAATGGCTGACAAACAAGGAATAAATTAGTGAGAATTATGTAAAATGGTCCACGACCTTCATAAATTAATTTAAACTACATGAACAGGGAAACTTCATAAAGAATTCATTGAATACGGAGGTCCACTCACCTTGTGCCTGCTGCAAGAGATTACGGAGAACTCTCAAGTATTGAGGATTATATAATTATGAGACCAACAGCAAGGATAAAGCTACACATCAGGGGGCCAAAAAGGCGAAGTTAGCAGGCCTCCCTGACCTTAACATACCCTGGACTAACAGCGGGTACTGGACAAATATGTAAAGGTTGGTCCTGGTCATGTGCGTGAGACATGTCCTGGAATTGCAGCCTAGGCGTTAAAACACACAAGCTATTTTCTCAATTACAATGGCTAAATTTGGTTAATCAATAAACAGAGTTTTGAAACCTGTTCAAATTTCAAAGAAATTTCCAGCTTGGATTAGTCTTGGCTTCAACCAATAGCCCTAGTTTAGTAGATCACTAGTTATAGTACTATCTATGATAAAAAGTGCGCTTATGGTAGCTAGATAGGTTAAGCTGGGGCCTCCGGATGACGTAACCAGGGAAAGCCTGTGGAAACATGAGTGAGAATCTAACATCAGAACCCAAAAAGGCACGTTGGTCAGGTCCTGTAGTGCCTGAAAGAAGTGCAGGATGGTAGTGATGACTGTTCCAACTTATTCTTGTGGGTGTCAACCACTTACTGAGGGGATAATATGGGAAGGAAGGGGGGTTATGATTCAGGCGTGGTGTCTGGCAAAAGATCTCCCCACAAGCTGGGGTTGCATGGGCGCAGACTCCAGGACAAGGGAGGGGCAATCCTGGTTGGCTGCACTTTGGTGCAATTGCCTACAAAAAATGCCGTAGTTTGCCAAGTTGACCTGAAGCTGGGTTAGCTTCCAGTTTGGTTGGCATGAGCCAGCTGGTAGCAAAATGAATCATGCAAGAAAATTAAGGCAGATCTGAAAGGAGTCCAAAGCTTTCTGGACAAAAAGGGTTGGAGAGCATGTTTCCGCTAAAAAAGCAGATAACAAAGGGGAGATTTTCAGCTTCTCCCCCCTCAGGGGCCTTAAACCTGGGGGTCATTGGGTCTTGTCCCCTGCAAGGGGGATGGGAGGCATATCGCCTGTCCTGGCTGGTGCAGACAAGAAGCCCAGTACTCAAACATGGCGGGCATATGTCAGTTTAGGCGGTCACATGAGCTACTCCCAATCATGGTTGGGCCCATATTTTTAAGTAATGCTTATATTCTCGCAGCCCTAGTGAAGTGGGGGCAGTACCCCAGGCCTTCATCCCACATTAGTTGCCCACACTAGGAGCCCCTCAAGGCTTTATAAACTCAAAGAGTGTGATTATTAGTTCACCTGGGATTAGCACAAACTTCCATTGATTGATAATCTCCCAAATTAGCTTTAGTATGTTTGCTCAAGACCAACCTTACTAATTGATTGTCCTCCCATTAAATAAATTCACCGTTTGTTTAAATTTTTTTAATTTATGTTCACTATTGCAAACCTGTGTGGACTTCCTTAAGGAGGTCTTTAGCAATATTAACCATCCTATTTTCTTAAAATATCTCCATGATCAAGTGCACCGTTAGGCCCTCTTGGTTCCCACCAAACGGAGGCACCCAAACCCTCCAGAACTGATATCAGCTTAGTTATGGTCTTACCTTTGGGACCCACCCAAGTGTTCCTATTTATCAGTTTCTAACTACTCTACAACACTCTATACTCCCTTACACAGGGCTACTTTGTCATTGGGCTCTTCAGGGTGCCCTTTACTATAACCATTATGATGAGTTTTCTGGCTTTGTGGCTGTGCACTTCACGCCACCTCGCTAGGGACTTGAGAGTTATAGACAATCTATTGTCATTGGATGACCAACCTCTTTATTTTACATGCACAAACATTATCCCTATAGGACTTTACAAAGTGGGAATTGGGTGCGCCAGCTGTTGGTCAGAACTACTATCGGGCTTACCACCATTTTTCACTAAGCCTTATGGTTAGAGCACCTAGATATTATTCTTGCTAATTCTGACTATAAAATACCCATCCTTTTTCCTTATAACTGATGGATTCTGATGCTTCTTGAACTGAGAGTCATGACTCCCTGACTTTCCACCAAATTTAAAGAAATCAATACAATAAAATTTTCTTTCTTTAGCACCGCATTTGTATGGTGCAGGTGAGTTTATCAACAAAGGGCCTGGTGGTATTAGCTTTAGATAACGGTGCACAACCCATCGCCAAAAAGGGTATGGTGTCATTTTTGGCCAAAAACGCGTTTTTAATGCTGATTCATTATATAAAAACAAGTCAATTATCTTCTCTTATTGCTCTGATTTGGAACTTCATTCATTATACCAAATCACTCTAGAGAACCCACGCTTGACCACAACCATGATCCGCAGAACACAGGAGGTGGAGAAGTAGTTACTTTTAAAATATAAAGACTTTTATGAAACTGCTGAAGTTATGGTGGGATATGTGACCTCAGTAGTAAGATTGGCCAACTATTCCTCTCCATTTTTTGATTCCAAAACGTACCCTG
Organism: Massospora cicadina; assembly: GCA_022478985.1. Classification (NCBI taxonomy): domain Eukaryota; kingdom Fungi; phylum Entomophthoromycota; class Entomophthoromycetes; order Entomophthorales; family Entomophthoraceae; genus Massospora; species Massospora cicadina. Next base: position 95,969 of record JAKSZP010004104.1, read on the forward strand.
GGGGCATGCTTATGCCTAAAAAGATTTTTATTGTGTAGTATTGGCGGTGTCTGCTATGAATAAAGATCATTCTGTATATTTTAATAAATGCTACGCTTTAATCCCCTTTAGAAAAATCAGCACTACTATTTTGGTATATACTGGAGCCTCTGAGAATTTTATTGACCAAACAAAAAACGACATTTGAGCTTAGTTACTTGCCAGGTGGTATGGTTAGGGGAGGGGTTTCTCAAGTTATTCCAACTCTGAAGGACCCAGGGTTAGTAGATTATCAAGTGGGCAAGTATCATTTGACAGGCCGTTTTCAACCAATAAAAAACCTTCTGTCCCCATTATTTTAGGAGTATAATGGTGGCGAAAGTTTGACGTCAAGAACAACTTTAAAAACAAAAACTTGTCCTTAAAATTAAAGAATGGTCATATATTAGTTGTTATGTCGTCAGAGGCGAATTCTCATGGTGATCTGTCCTACTGGCCCAATATCTACACTCTCAGTCTCGCTCCATTGTTGAAGCCCCTACTAGAGGTACCTTAACCTTTTTCTTCTGAGGGGCTAGAATCTTCGTTTGATGCGGCTTCAGTTAATGTACTGTCTTCTCATTCAGAGCTTGATTGCAAGTTCAAACTCACCATTGATCTGGTGCATATATCTTCCCCAATTTACACTTTAACCATATGAGAGGAAGCGGCATTAGATGTGCGGTTTAGGAGCAGTTAGCCAAAGGTGCGATTTTCAGCGTACCTCCCCTCTATGCTCCCCACTTCTCTTTGTGGAGAAAGCTGATGTACCTTACGCCCATGCTTAGATCATGAAAATTTCAACAATATCACAGTACCACACTTTCATCCCATTTCTTTAGGATTAAAGATTGCACGCTATGTGGAGAAAGAGAGAGTCTTCTCTAAACTGGATTGTTTAAACGCAATTAATTAGATCTAAAAAGGAAGTTTAAGGAGTATGTAGCCGAATTCCGCACCAGAAAAGGAATTTTTCAATTTTGGGCTATGCCCTTTGGGCTTAAGAATGCCCATGCTAGCTTTCAATGCCATATTGGTGCGGCTTTGGGGGACCTGAGTGGAGTATGAGCAGTTGCTACATGGATGATAAACTAGTATTTTCTCCTGATATTGAGTCCTATGCGGTACACCTTTGGCAAGTGGTGAAGAGGGTAATGGCAGTCAACCTTAAGCTGAAAATCAGTGATTGTGAATTCTTAAAGTCCCAGGTCACCTTTCTGGGCAATGTCATGTTTGACCAAGGAAACACGGTAACTTCAGACAAGGAGAAGGCAATTATTAAATGGCCCACCACAACTTTCGTCAAGTAATTGAGGACTTTTTTGGGGACGAGTAAGTTTTTTAAGAAATACACGCCCAATCTTTCTGAGATGGCGGGCCTCTGTATAATGCAAGTGAATTATAGTACAGCAGTGATCCCCATTTGGGAGGGATGCTTTCCAAGCAGTAAGGTGCACCCTGTGGTCCACGTCCATCCTTCTCCATGTAGATACCAAAAAGGAGTCTATTGTGTCTACTGATGCCCCCAACTCTGCCATAGTGGCTGCCTTATTGCAAGTTAGTGAAGATGAAATAGAGCATTTTGTGTGATATTTTAACAGAAAAATGTCTTTACCAGAGTTAAACTACGCCTTATATGATAAAGAGTTACTAGCATTGGTTGAGTCGCTGACTAATTGTCATCATCATTTTAATGGCTCATCTCAACTCTTCCACCTACTTACAGATCACTATGCCTTACTGTACTACTGCGCAACTCATGCCTTGACCCCAAGACAGACCCGCTGGTTTGAGACCCTAGCCAAATGTTTATTTACTTATGATTTTTCTAACGGAAAGAAGATTGGTTTGGAATATGCTTTAAGCTGCAACCCTGCAATAGCTCCTGATCCTAAGGAGGTAGAGGTGCATAATACCCAATTGATAATTCCACCAGGTAAGATTGTATCTCAACTCATCTCTCCCTCAGCCCGCAGGCCAGCGCTTGTTCCTCTGGAAAATACGATGAATATTGTATTTTCAGAAATTTAGTCCTTTCCCAGCCTTTTTTAGCCAAAAGTAATATGGACTTTGCCACAAGCGTATTTAATCAGGAAGACATTACTAGGGGTTACCATGTAAAGGATGAGATAGTGTGGTTTCAGGGGCGCCTATAGGTTCCCGCCAGACCACTTCACCTGGAAATCATCTGGGACAATCATGGCGGAATCACCGTTGGTCATCCTGGGAAGGCGAAGACTCTGGAGCTAACTTGTACACTTACAATTGGAAGGAGTTATCAGCTCACTTGGGCAGGTATTGTAAAGAATGCCTGATCGGCAACCAAATGAAACAAAATTGACAGCCACTAGCATAGTTTATTGGTACCATTTTAAAAGGCTGGAGGACTTTGGACTTCTTAATGTATTGGATTCCATTTTAGAATAACCTTTATATGATTGCTACAATGCCATCATGTTAGTGGTGGACCGTTTTACAAAGTTCGTCCACTATATTCCTTATAGATAAACAATAACCGCGGCTGAGATAGCTAGGCTCCTCATCACTCATGTGTTTGCTCTTCATGGTGTCTTCAAGTAAATTCAGTGACTGTGGATACCAGTTTAATCTTTCTTTTGGGAAGCGTTTTGTAAATCTCTTCAAATTCGTCCCTGACGTGCAACTGCCTAACATCCTCAATCAGATGGGCAGACTGAACGAGTAAACCATTTCTTGGAACAGTTCCTGCAGTGTTACACTGCTGCGGATCATACAGATTGGGTTTCTCACCTCCCTATGGCCCAATTCAATTAAACAACACTTTGCATTCTTCTCTAAGTTGTTCCCTTTTTTGACAACCATGCGTTCAACCCCACCTTCAATTGGGAGCTTAATTGTGGATCATAAGTTGAATGAAGGTGGACTTTGCTAAGAGGATCAAGAAAGATCACCAGGGGGTCTCCACAAGTTTGGGGACGGAAATGAAAGTTTATAAGGAGAACGCTGGTGGAAAAAGACGGGTGGGTTCAGCGTACAAAGAAGGGCATTCATGATGCATGATGCTCAAAACATCCGTATCATGCAGCCATGTAAAAGCTTTGACTGAAGAGGATTGGCCCTTACAGCATTGTCAGAAAGTAGCCACACCAAATATCAGCTGCATCTCTCTCCTTGTTTCAGATCATTTCAGTCTTTCATGAAAGAAAGATGACGTTGTTTGAGGTCTCCCCGCCAGAGACCAAGGAGGCTTATCTTGTGAATGGGGCGCCAGAGTGGGAAGTGTAGAAGATCATAGTTTCCCTCTGAGTAAAACGAAGGCTTGAGTACCTGGTATCCTGGATGGGAATTGATGCAGCAGAAAACAGTTGGGTACCAGAGCGACTGTACACATGCCCAAGACCTGATTGAAGTTTTCTGCAAGCAATTCCTCCAAGGCTGCCAGTCATCCTTCATATCAAACTGTTGCCGCTATGAAGTTGGCCCCAGCTCAAAATATCTTATCCAGGCGCAAACCCATGGTGTGGGAGTGGAGACTCAAAAGAACAAGAGGGTAACGTCATGGCTTGAGAATGACATAATCATAGGAACCAACCTCAAGGAAAAATCTTCACGCTGGGAGGCCAAAAAAGGAAGTTGACATGCCTCTCTGATCTTAAGCATACCCTGGACCAATTTCTGGATAATGGCCAAATGTGCCCAGGTTGGTCCTGGTAATGTGTGTGAGGCACGTCCTGGCATTACATCCCAGGCGTTAAAACGCCCAAGCTATGTTCTCAATCACAATGGTTCAATTTAATTAATTGGTGAAAGGGTTTTGGAAGCCTGTTCAATTTTCATAATTTCCAGCTTAAGTCAGCCTTGTCTTCAATTGATAACCTAAATTCAGGCAATCACTAGTTACAGTACCCTACCTGATGGAAGCATGCACTCATTTTGCACCTGGTCTTAGCACCACTTCCATCAATCAATGTTTCCCCAAATTAACTTAAACATGTTTGCTCAAGATCAACCTTTATTGTTGGTCTTCCTCCCTTTAAATAGATCTCCCATTCATTTATAGTTTTTTCACTTTATGGTTACTATTTCAAACCTGTGCGTGGACCTCCTTGAGGAAGTCTATAACAACGTTGACCGTCTTATAATTATTAAATTATCTCCAAGTTTATTTTCACCGTTTGGTCCCATTGGTTCCCACCCAACGGAGGCACCCAAACCCTCCAGAACTGATATCAGCTTAGTTATGTTCTCCCCTTTGGGGCCCACCCAAGTGTTCCTGTTTAATGGTTTCCAACTACTCTAAACCACGCTATACTTCCTTGCGAAGTGTTACTTTGGCTCTGGCGTCTTTTGTGGATCACTTTTTACTACAACCAGGAAGACAAGTTTCCTGGCTTTGTGGCTATGAACTGGGCACCACCTCGCTGGGATATGGAGAGATATAGATACTCTCTTGACAAGATCATTCCTACCCAATCTATCACACTTAGCATGCGCGCATGTCATGCAGTTAATGAAACAAACTGGTAGATCTTTGGAGATTTAAAGCAAGTTGAATTCCACTTTATCAAATAAAGGCAACTTTTTATGCCCTTGGTGACCCACCACCAAGGGATCATGGTGAGCAGAGATTACTTCATCCTGGAGTTGGGGAGGACCAAAACCTACTTCTGAAAAAATTGGCCCATCTGTTAGTGTTAATGAGCTCACTTGTGGCTTGGAAAACCCTTTCTGATTGAACAGCTCCACCCCTCCAAGAAATTGATATGACCCGCCAGTACCTGAGATACCAACAGCACATATGGTACCAAGTCAGCCCTATAAATTGTGGGAGGATAAATGGCAAGAAACTGGGTGGAAGGTTTAACCATTGTCAACTCCTGCGTTGCCTCCTCTTTCAGACTCACAGAGTAATTAAAACTCAGCAGATTGGGGAGAATGTTTATTGCGCCCTTTAAAACATTATACTTAAAATTAAAGCTGCAAAGATTGCGAAATGTCTGAGCATGATGGTGTGCCAACTTCTTTGTTTTTCTGAAGTACATGAGGGCTGGGTAGTCCATCCAGAATACCACCTCATGCTGTGCAACTTGGAGAAGGTACTGCTAGTGGATTAGCAACCACAACATTCTGGCTAGCTCCTTGTCATGTATGGCCCAAAATTGTTCTTAGGTAAAGGTCTTACATGAGAAGCAGTAACAAGATTTCAATTTTCATGATCATGAAGCAGGACTTCCCACACTGCAGCTGCTGAGGCATTGAATGGCATGATATTAAGGCCAAGACTAATAGGGGTGCTTGGAGACATGCGGCACCAACAAAACTCCTTTATCGCCATAAATATGCATTAAAATACTTTATCCATCCATATAAAACATTCTTCCCCATCAGAGGATAAAGAGGCAACTACAACTTTATGTTTATGGGTGAGAAATACTTCAAGAAATTAATTATTATAAGAAACTAGAGCTTCTTTTGCATGGTGGGCGTGGTTCAATAAAGGATCACTTTGAGCTTGCTAAGAGGTATAGCAAAAACATCTTATAAGACTAAGTTGCTGTTATAATATAGAGGTATAGCTGAGTTATGCCGTAAGGACTGAATAGGGTCAACCACACTGAGCAACGGATGGATGATATGCAGATCTATGGTCCTCATAAAATTTAAGAAATGTATTAAATTATAAAGAAATATGCTTCACTCACATACTTTTTTCTTTAATATTGATAGCAGCTTCGTTCAGTTCTGCTCTCTTCTTCTTACAAGCGCTACTCTTCTTAAAGCTTTCTCATCTCGCTTATATATCTTTAACTTTGTATGTTACTGAACCTTTTGCTTGGATGTTTTTTACCACCAGACTCTCATTGGTTCATCCTTTTATCTGAGAGGCTCTGGCATAGTCTACTCCACAATTTGCTATCGCCTTAGTTCAATATAATCTATTAAAGATTCATAGTAAATTGACATCACCTTATTGACTTATTTGGAGGCAGTCCAATAATATCTTTCTTGGCTCAGTATCACTTTATTTCAAGGCGTTAAAAATTTGTACATTATAAATCGTTGTTGACAGATTTTAGCCATTCCGCTGCAGTTATAAGGGCTTATTTTACATAATATCAGTATCTTAACATTACCCCCTTGATTGGACAATAATTCTCCTATTATTTATATTCCAGAGGAACTTTGTGTGCACTTGGTTAATGATCCATCACTTTTGGGTTCTTTGATAGTGTAGGCCTCAATACCCATTTTCTCAATAACTCAAATGGATCAACCCATGTGTTTTACAACTTATGCTTCTGACCAAACCTGTGCTGGTTGTGGAACAAACCACCTTTCCTTATTTGCAATAAAGCTAGCCTTCTACATCATACTAGATTGGCGGCCTGACTCTTTATCTTTTTTCCAAGCTGAAAGCGTAAGCTTCAGTTTGCAGCTTAAATAAAGTATTTGACATATTAGTGAAGTAGTGCTGGGGATTAAAAATGACAATATCTTCTATGCACCCATGGACAATGCCGGAAGAGCAGGGTTCCATTCATATAGTAATTAGAAGGGGCTCTTCCACATGGCGGAATGATAGCTAACGCTATAAGTAAAAACTGTGGTAGACAGGAGGATACTTCAATTAGAGAATCTAACCTTTACCGGCTTCTAAAGTATGTTCACCAATGTCCCATTACCCCGTTTGACCATCCCATTGGACTCAGGGTAGTATGGAGTCGTCAGAACCCTGTGGATGCCCATTAGCTCATTCAACTTCTGAAGGATATGCGAGGGCGAAGTTAGTTCAATTATTGGCAAGAATGAATTGAGGCAGCTATGTCGCTGGGTAATACATTCCTTTACAAACTGGGCTACCGTTACAGCCCATATATCCTGTACCATTTAAAATTCAACCCACCTGGTCAAGTGGTCACTTTCCACCATAATGTACTTGGACTGGTTGGCTTCCATTGGCAGAGGGCCAAGGACATCAAGGAAAACTGTATGATGAGCAAAATGTGGTTTATAACTGGTATTAAGGCTTCTAGCAGAGCACCTTTTCCACTTAGCATAAGTGGCAACAGGAAATGGTTTCAAGCACATGAAAGAAGCTTTTGCAGTTTTCAATAAAGTTGATATGACTGGATGATATGCTATACATTCTGGCAGATTAGAAATTGGAGTCAAGGTGAGTCTTAAGATTGTCAGAAAAGCTATATGGATGAAAAGCAAATTGATCGAAGTGTTGATTGCTCAGTGAATTAAGGAAAATTATGCTGGAACTTTGAGATAGACAAAAGCTCATAGAAAAGTGAAAATGAATAGGATATTACCAAGCAGAGGATGCATTAAGCTTAAGAGACCAAGATCTAAGAGTTCAATTAAAGATTTATAGGAGAGGTCTTTTGGGAGGTTTTTTCAGATAAGTCTGTGATTATTATAAGGTTAATAAAGTGTCAGTGGAGATCGTTCCAATAATCATTTATCAGGTTTTTATTAGAGTTGGTGATCTCCATATAATCCGTTTAGTTGCTCATTGGCTAATACCCTGTGTAAACCAACTCAGCGGAATCAAGCTATTACGCTGAAAACTTAACAGTGGTACTCACTACAGGAGGTCACAGGTCAACTGTAGCTTATTGATCTAGTGCAAAATGGCGATCCCTCACTCATTATTACAAAACCTGATCAGATTTCATGCTTGGTATGCTGAGGAAGCGCTGGAAGCATCCAATGATGAACCAGTACTATTTATAGTAACAGAGCCAGGTGATGAATATGCTATGAACGAATTTAAATTTGAAAATTGTCCTGAGTTAGTGGCAGATCAATAAGGTCGCTCTACAAATGTGACCCTCAGCAGCTTCATAGCATTATGGAATGGCTTCTGCAGTGGTATCGCCTCTATGATGACGATTTGAGGGACATGCTTTGAGTTTATTCTACAATCAATGGGACCAAGAAAACATCTACTCATTTTATATGTCCTATCTGGACATGATTACCATGGGGTTGTCTCATTGGCTTAGTACCCACGGAACCAAAGAGTATCTAGTCTTGTATTTGCAGCCACCTATCCACCAGCTACTGAGAGTGCTGTCTAGCCACAATGTTGAAATTAGGGACATCATGCAGTTCATTCAAGCGCATCAGAATAATTTTCGCCTCCTTCTTGACTGTCTTGTCTACTCTTTTTTGTAGGTGCAGGGGGTGCTGGTACAGGTGGACCACCATGTTGTGTGGTGTCCACCGTCAGTTGGACGTTTTGGTTCCACAGTTGAATCAAGAGTTACCTCGAGTGATATGGGAACCTTTGGATGAGCATGGTATAACAGTGTAATGGATTTGGGATGTAACCATGTTTGCTAGCAACACTGAGCGCTTTATGATGGACCTGACAGAATGGGAAGAACCGCTTGGAGCTGCGATAGCTCAGATCAGGGAAAGATTAACGCTAACAGAGTGGCAGATAATGGATCATCTTGGTTCTATAGCAGCTGAATTAAGCCAACTTTGCATTGAGTAGAGTAATCAGCAGATAGTTGACAACACGCTCATCCCCTTGTCAATGTCCCCAAATATCTCCAGTTGGTACTTCAGGTTACACAATTGGAAATTGTTAGTCAGGCCATATGCAGTCAAACCATTCCTCTTCCATGTAATGAGTTAGGAAAGTATGCAGATATGCTAATATGACTAGATACCCTTTGATGGGCCAACAAGGAACTGGTGCAAGAACAAGCTGCCCTCATTAACCAAAAGGTCAACACTAATTAACAAGCGTGTGATGCTGGCAGCAGCAAGCAATAATGCAGAGCACACTGGAGACGTTCTCTCACGACTTCAGGCAATGGATTGGAAGCTGAACTCTAAACAGTAATTCCCTAGTGAGTTGCAAAATCAGTATTAGACGCTTCAAAAGGAATTATAAGATGGCAGGTGTAGGTGTTACTCAGTTAAAGTGGAGAAAATAATCAATGATCATTCTTCTTTATTAAGCTGTAGCTAGGGGAAATAGTGCAGTTAGTGGTGATTCAGGTGATGAATTCTATGAATTAGCTAACAAGTATTCATCAGGGGTCATGGAAGAACCTCTCTGCAACCCTACTTCTTTCAAGTCCAATTCTGTGGATCTGCTTCCATCTGCCCATCCCTATTATAGCTCACAAGGGAATGTTTCCCCTAGTCTTTTGGAACCCAATTTGGCCGCTCCTTACAGCCAGAGCTTGAATCAAGGAAAAGCTGTTCAAGAATAGAAATTACAAGCTTCAGTCATGATGGGAATATGCATGGCTATTTTTAGGTAATTTGAGCTAGCTGTGGAAGGGGCCTCAGATCCGCAAAAAGCAAAACTGTTGCTTTCCTCTTTGGATATGGAGAGCGGCGACTAAGTCAAATGCTACCTTTCAAATATCTCAGTATATTACAAAAAGGTAAAAGTGACTTTTCTCCGGCTGTTTGGAAGCGCAGCTAAGATGGCCCAATAAAAGGCCAACTTCCTGACTGTACAGTTCCACCAAAACAAGTCTCTGTTAAAATTTGCTGAATGATTTTCAGAGGAAGTACATGTGTTTATAGGAGCCAACATTTTATCCGCCAAGGACATAGGTATAGCAATGGCGGGGCAGTCAAAGCATATTAGGAATTACATAATGCTATAACCCACATTTTTGATAAAGATGTAGGGCTTATTCAAATTGTGAATACGTTATGTCATCTCTCCACCACTTTCAGTGCCCCAATGTAGAGAAAAGACCTCTGCTGTCACCGTAGCATACTTCTTGGGATATGGGCCACAGCTACTGAGCTATAAATGTTGTAACATATTCATCCATCATATATAGCATTGGATCCTTTTCGTCCTATGTATGCTCAGCCAGCCCATCCCCAACCTTTCAATAATACCGTATATTTTTTAACAAAACATTCCACTGCAGGTTAAATACATGAACCCTTCATGAATGCTTGCTTCTAGTGTAAATGAAGAGGGTTTTATGAGGGTAATTGCCCTAGAAACCAGAAGGTGTATGCGATACCATATGGGAAGTCAAGCAGGGAAAAGCTTGAACACAGTAGAGAAGAGACACTCTACCTCCGCTAATTCAAATACAATTGTCCCCAAAGATTCTCAAGAGTCTTATTGCATAGGACTTGGAACTCAGCTGGATGAAAATCTATACCAACTGCTTCCATTCGATACCCCAGATTCGTTCAGAGGGTGGTTATTCATCCCAAGCTCTGAGTTCCACCAGGATGTGCAGAAGCCATATGAATGGCAGATCCTGGAAAAAGCCAGAATAAGCAACGTGGAACCCTCCATGAACGTTGCCTCTATAGTAGGGGTTAACGCAGCAATTCTAGTAAAAAATCACTATGGAGTATCCTCATGCCAGTATGGGCATATCATCCTTCCTTAGTAACAAGAAGCCCTTGGACTTCCACGTAGTAAACAATGCTGGTTATTCTTATCTGGAATGCACCTATTATGACGTTTTTGTTAAGAACACAAAAATCTGAGCTATCATAGACACTGGGGACCCAGTGAATATAACCTCTACCTGGGTGGTGGCTAAGCTTCCCCTGAAGCCGGATGTGGACCATAGAGTAGTATATAAGACCATGGGACACAAAGTACTATGTCCAAAGGAGCATACCGCACATTGCCTTTGCGAATTTGGGTCAGTTAGGGCTTCTACCAAAAGAAGGTTCTAAAAATAATAACTACAATATAATAATTGGTGCAGCATTCATGAGGAAATTTGGAGCTGTGGTAGATATGCTGGGGGAAACCCTTAGTATTTTAGGACAACATATTCCCATTTACTTTACATCTAGCAGAATCCCAATGGAGTTGTTATGCTCGGATCAAATCAATCTGGCGTACAGTGATGGGGTGATTCCTGTCCAATATTGGCGAATGAAGTGGTGAACCAGAGCCCTCCCCAACCAGATCTATGAGTATAAAGGGATTCCTCTCCAAGCAGCGAGCACATTTAACCTACCATCTGGACACCAGTGCATAATAGGAACCAAGCTCGAATTTAACATCCCTAAAGGGATATACGGAAAAACTGTGAGCCCCACCAGCAATCATGTCTTGAATCACATGTGGCTCCAGGGCTACTGTTACCCAGGAAAGGGGAGATGAAGGTACTGCAATAAATTTACAGAGGGAGATTATAACGAACCAGCTGCACCAAGTGGTAGTTTATATACAGTTGGCTCCTATAGATGAAGTTTGTAGTAGCCATGATATCAGATCATGGATGGAAATCAGCCTAATGGCAAATTCATCCTTTGGAAAAATGACAGTGGTTCCATGTGAAGTTCTAAATGGATTGTTGGTGGAACATAAAGGTAAGGCGATAGCTTTATTTGAAAATACTGGGATTTTATTGAATATGATGATCATGATTTGGGATGCGCCCAAGGGGTGATACATCAGATAAATATGGGGGATGACCCTCTCATTTGATCGCAGCCTATTAGGCGTTCAAAGGCAGATGATGAGGCTGTCTCCTACGAGGAAGAAAACTGATTGAACAAGAGATTCTAGATCCATCAAACAGTCCATGGGCATTGCCAGTGCTCATTGTAAAGGAAAAAGATGGAACAAATAGGGTGGTTACGAATATCAAAAAGCTCAATATATAATGAAGAAAGTTTCCTACCCCCCTTCAGAAGATTGATGTCAAGCTAGATTGATTAGGAGGAGGAAATATTTTTCACAGTGGATTTGATCTCAGGGTACTGGAAGATTGAATTGTCATCATCAGGGTAGAAGAAATGTGTTATAATTGCTTTGAAGGCGTTATCTCAGCTGATACTATGCCACAGGGTTTGTGCAACGCCCCAGCTATGTTCCAGCATGCTATGGATATGAATTTATGTGAATTGAAGCATTCCTGCATCTTAGTTTACCTCAATGATATTAATGCATTCTTGCAAACGTTTAAAGAGCACCTTGCCTTTATGGAACAAGTGTTCCACTGACTCACTAATGCTAATAACAAAATTAAGCCTCAGAAATGTCACTTTTTTATAGAGCAATTAGTATACCTTGGGTTTGTAGTGGATTCAAAAGGGTTTAAACCTCAACTAGCAAAGGTAGAAGCGATAAGCAAGATGACCTGCCCAGGTAATAAACGGGATATTTAAGTGTCCTTGGTTATGGTGGGTACTACTGACAGTTGATTCCTAACTTCAGTTGTATTGGGACACTCCTCTTTGATTCTTTAAAAAAAAGCCACTTTTGACTAGATGGAATGATGCACAAACGCTTTCAATATGTTATGAAGCATGTTGGTGAGCGCACCCATTTTCAGTACCCCAACTTCAAAAAAACATAGTACAAATGGATGCATCGCTCTCCGCTATAGGGGCAATATTATCCCAGAAGGATAATGATGGCGTTGAGTACCCTGTCACGTTTTGCAGTTGAAGCTTAAACTGTCACAAACGGAACTACACCATGACTAAGTGGGAGTGCTTGGTGGTGATTTATGCATACAAACAGTTTCAGGTATATCAACATGGGGTAAAATTCCATGTGGTGACAGATCATGCATCCTTGAGCTGGATGCAGAATCTCTGCGAACCTGAAGGACAGCTCGCGTGTAGGGCACTGAAGCTCCAGGCGTATGATTTAAAGATTGTACACCGGCAGGAGCAAAACATCAAAATTTGGATTGACTTTCACAACTGCTAATGGTTGCTATTACGGCAGAATTGGTCAACATTATGTATGAGAAGATGATGGTTGACAGATACCATGACGAGCTGCTGCAAATGATCAAAGTACTAGACAGTCTTAGGCAGGATACTTTCCTACATGATGGGGAACAATATACGCAAATTGGTGACTTAACGCTGAGTTTCCCTAAACCTTCTGCTAGACCCACGATTATTATGGATGCCTATCAGGATGTAGGATATAAAGAATTGTGGAAAACGTTGGAGTTTTTTGTGACCCTGCTACTATTTAAAGAGCATGCATTATGATGTTTTGGAAACGGTAAGCTGTTGCCATCAGTGTCAAGTGGAGAAGCCTTTCCACAAGAAGATCACATACCAGCTTGTTAAGCCTCCGTTCACCTGGCATACCATTTCCATTGATATAGTGGGACCTCTGATAAATGGCATGAACTGTTCTAAGTATATGATTGTCACAATTGATCATTTGATGAGGTGGGTGGAGGTCAGGGTAATTAATGACTTGGGAGCTGTTGCTACACAAAAGTTTATTTTGGAGTGCATTATACAGCAACATGGCTGCCCAGAAGTTCATCTTAATGGACAACGGAACCATTTTCACCTCGCACATCTTGCCCAAGTTGAACGATTTGATGGCGATCCACGGAGTTTTGACTACACCCTACCATCTGGTATCAAATGGAATGGTTAAACGGTTCAACAGAATCTTGGTGAACTTACTTCTAAGTTGGTGAAGGATTGACATAAAGAACGGAGTACCCTCCAACCTACAGCTGTGTTTACATATAAGATCAGCTAACATTCGTCCACTGGCAAGAGCCTTTTCCAACTGCTTTATAATCAACATCCAGCTCTTCATGCTCTGCTTTACTCGTTTGTAGAGGACAAAGTTATGAGGAACACCGGCAGTATTTGGCGAATCTAATGAAGATGTTGATTAAGTTACAAACGGAAGCCTATTCTACTAGTTTGGTTAAGAAGATTTGCAATCAGGCGGCTGACCAGAAAAGATGGAGTGGGCTTCCGCTGTTCACTGTAGGAGATCCTGTCTTATTCCATGACCAACACAGATTTTGGCGGAAAAACATGCTCTCTAACATTTGGGGTGGGCCATATGAGATAATTGAAAAGACTGGCATGGATATCTATACCATTAAGGAACCTGCAGGTGGTCAGATTATCAACCAAGTTCACATGAAGTTGCTTCAAGCATATAAGCAATAGGAGCATATCTTCAAGTCAAAGGGGGTAATTTCAAGAAGTTGATATGACTGGATGCTAAGCTATACATTCTGGCAGATCAGAAATTTGAGTCGAGATAAGTCTTGAGTTTGACAGAAAAGTTATATGAATGAAGAGCTAATCAATCAATGGGTTGACTGCTTGGTGAATTGAGGAAGATTCTGCCAAAACTCTAGAATAGATAAAAACTCCTAGAAAAGGGAAAACAAATAGAAGATTAAAAAACAGAAGATGCATTTGGTTTGAGCGACCAAGATCTAAGAGTCGTTTGAAAGATTGAGTAAGAGGTCCTTTGGGAGGTTTTGGCAGATATTTCTGCAATTATTAGAGGGATATTAAAGTGTTGATAGGGTCGATTGCTCCATATAACATTTATTAGGTCTTAATTAAAATTGGCGATCTCCATATCATCTAATTCAGTTGCTTTGTGGCTAAAACCATGTTAAACCAACTTGGAGGAATCAAGACATATGTTGAAAACTTAACACCAGTAATAAAAAGGGCTCAAAAGTTCCAAAATCTTGCTCATGCCACAATATCTTATGGCCATAGAGCGCTCATGATAGTTCTAGCCATGTCAAGGGTCACAGGAAGTTCACTGTAGAATCGCTAATCCACTTGTATAATTCCTCATTATGTAAACGATATTTTCTCATATCTTGTTTAAGGCTTTTACAACTTGGGGAAGTTCATTATCATATTTTCTTAAACATCTTATTGTATAACACATTGCTGAGATCTGCCATCACATCAATGATTGGCAATATAGATAAGCAGTTGGCATTTTAATGTTTTGCTCCCAGTTGGTGAAGTATCTCAAAGTCATACGCCTGCAGTCTGATGTCTCATTGGACTAAACGCACTTCAGGCTCTTTGATGCTCTATAATCAGCGTAGCGATGCATGATCCATTAAGAAATTGAACTTTACCCCATGCAATTATACCTTGTATTGCTTATATGCATAGATCACCGTTAAGCACTCCCGCTCAGTCAGAGTATAATTATGCTTATGGCAGTTCAGGATTTAACTGCAGTACGCAACTGGATGCTCCTCCTCCTCTTCATCTTTTTTGGGAAAGGACCGCCTCAACAGTGGAAAAGGATGCATCCATATGGATGATGAACTATTTTTAAAGTTCAGATAGAATAGCACTGAATCACAGATCAGCGCCATCCAAAGTGTATCAAAGGAGCATTGATAGCATTCTGTCCATTTAAAAAAGCATCTTTTTTAGTAACTTTGTCAGCGGACCTCCAATACAGCTGAGATTAGGGATGAAGCGCTGGTAGTAGCTGATCACTCCCAAAAATACCTGTATATCACGCTTACAGGTTTAAGTAGTCATTTTTGGATGGCCTCCATCTTGGCCAGCTGTGGTTTCAGCCCCTTCAAATCTACCACAAACCCCAGGTATTCCATCTGGTAGTTTGAAAAAGTTACATGTATGAGGCTTAATCTTGATGTTTGCCTCAGTGATCTGGCAGAATTCCTCTTCTAGATGATCAAGGTTCTCAGAAAAAGGTTTGGGAGATAAAAATTGAAGTCATTGAGGTATATGAGGAAGCATGACAGCTTCAGATCACCACGGATAGTGTCCTTGGCTCGTTGGAATGTAGCCAAGGCGTTACATAGCCCTTGAGGCATATGGATCGTCTGGAAAAGCCCCTTGGGTGTGTTTATGGCGCAATTCTCCTGTTCCTCTGTGGGAAACTCAATTTTCCGGTAGCCTGATTCAGATCCATCGCCAAGAAGTAGGGTGCTTTTCCTACTCAATCCATAGCATTGTCAATCAGAGGAAAAGATATGAAATCCTTCTTATTAATACTGTTAAGCTTCCAGTGCTCTAACACCACCCATTTAATACCGTCCTTTTTTTACAATCAGAATGGGCAAAGCCCATGGACTCTTGAACAATTTGAGCATCCCTTGATTCAGCAACTTATCAATTTTTCTCATTGATAACTTCTTCAGCTACCCTAGACTGGCGGAATGGCCAAGACCTGATGGGAGGATGATCCCCACTGTGAAATCAATGAACCACCTCTGAGCTCACCCTAAATAGTTGTCATCAACGGCGAAAATCTCTTTATACTTCTTAGATAAAGCTGTCACCTGGTCTTTTTGTTCTTACAATAGTCTTATTAGATTCTACGGTATTACTGTCATAATGCCAGGCTGCAGCTCGAAGGTTAGCCCAAACTTATCCAGCGACCTGAATTTGTGAACCTGAAGGACCTCTTCAACTGGGCCAAGTGTAAATACATCACTATTTGGTGCCGGCAGATTTTCATTAATTCATTCTAGAGATTCAATAACAAGACCTTAATCTTTCCTTGTCCTGGGAAAGTAGTTTGCTTGTAGGGCCCAATAATCTCCTCTTAGAGTCCATCTGACACTTACATTTATAACTCAGTGTTCACTATGACTTGGTATCTGGAAGGAATGGATATAGGCCCAGTAGATCGGAGTTGTAGCCTTTAATATTTGTATATCTGCAGGGGAAGTGCCCAGTCATGCTCTTTAAATTGATGGTAGCAAACATGAATCACCCGTCACTATATGAAACATTGATATACCACATATGCACCATATCCTTTGGTGCTCCACTGGAGGTAAAGTAAATTGGGATTTGCTTCCCCAAAATTTCGAAGGTCTCAATTATATCAATGACAGCATCAAAGTGTCAAAGGAAATAGTTTCAATTAGCATGTTATAGTTATTGTTTGGTAGCACTAGCTAAAGATACAACAACAATTGACCATTTTTGCAAAGGTAGCGCGCTATATGCTCCATCAGATACTGTGTTTTCCGCTCCAGCTGTCCCATACACCATTCAATGTTCCACATCAGGTTTTATTGTCAACTTTATATCCAACTTTGAGGACACTATGTGATTGGATCGCATGTATCTATTATAGTACAAACTATTTTTACTACAAAAATATCACAGTATGTACACTCAGAATAAGAAGAATATTGACTGTTTAATAGTAGATATTTACAGTATATCTTTTCCCAAGAAAACTCATAATCCTCTCACCAATTTTGGTTTATTCTATAATAATAAAAACATCTGGAGGGCGACGTTTACTTCTTTTCAGGGTTGGCGCATCTGCAACTGAATCTAGCTTTTCTGAAGAAGCTTAGGCAAACACTTGACAGGCATACAGCCTTGGTTGCTCCTGAGGTCCTTTGTGCGCTATGGCTTTGGCTTGCGCCCATGTCAGTACATTCACTCTTCCAACTGGTTGCTGGTATAAGATCACATCCTTTTATTGAGGGACTTCCACTGGATATACTAAACTTGAATCAGGTGGGATGTTTGTGATTGGGATAGAGGTGGTAGAGAGTCCTGTCTCTACTCCACTCCATCTTTTACTTGGTAGTATTGATCCTGTTTCACATAGTAAACTTAAAGGTTAGGGCAAATTCACGCAATGTGGCCAGGGTGACCCCATTTAAAGCAATTAATCCCATAGAAACCCGCCCTTGGTTCTTAAAAGAAGGGCCAACCCAATAGTTTGATTGTTGATGATCGGCGGTACTAGGGTCAGGTCTTTAGGATGATTGCTGACAATCAGAATAATTTCATCCAGATCCGTAGTTGAGCTGCTGAAAATTTCATAAGCAGAGCCAAAGCATAAGTTAAATTGCTGTGAGTAACTCAGCTGAGGGCTGGGCGCGCTATTATAATCAGGCTGTGGATTAGTAGGCGGAATTTGGCCAGGACGCGAGAATACCCAAATAAGAAGGTCTGCCAATGGCGGTAATGTTTCTGCTCTGTATTAAGCAGAGAGAAGTTATCGTTAGACAGCGCAGAAACTGAACAACCTTGAGCTGGGGTACGTTTTCATATAAGATTAGAGTCATCACGTTGTAAAGCTCACGTTATGGCTTCACCACAGATGTCATTGCAATGCACACATCAGATTCAGTAAAATACCTTACCCTGATCAGCACATGGGCTTATGCCATGAATCAGTCAGCAAACGCAGAGAGGGTCTCATTACTTTGGAACCCAATGGTTAAGAATTTTACTTTCAGCTGTGACATTTTTGTGGTATCTCCAAACAGCCTCAGCACAGTATCCTTTAGTTCTTGGTATTTAATGGAGCTGTTTGGAAGATAGCAGTTTACTTGATCGTCACTTCCAACATCAAGGCAGAGATCTATAGTTTTGCTTTACGCCAATCCAAGGCTTCTTCCACTGCATTCTCAAAATGTTTAAAGAAGCTGAATATTCCTTTTTCAATCAAACAGAGGCAGCTTATTGATACAGACTTCCTCCTCCTGCTCATATCCACTACCTTTTGGGGTGTACTGAGGAATGAGTCAAAATCCAAAAGCGGTACCTCGCTGAGGAGCTGGTCCAGCAGAGGTTGGTTTGTCCACTGATTCAAAAGATAGTGTGGTCTTCTTTGGTGAGCAATATTGCCATCACTAGGGGGTGTTGGCTAAATAATTCATAACCATATCAATAGCTGCCCTCCTTGGTGTAGTAGCTCATGCCAGTATCATATTCTCCATTGTAAAATTCTCCCTGTTTATCTCCTTGTTGATCCTATACCAATATGAGGTCTTGGAGGTATCTTTCAGTTTCCACTTTTTGCAAAACCGTTGTTTGGTAGTGTCACCCAAGAAACTAGCAAGTTGCTTGTTTTGTTGTCCAATAATTCGCATCTGACTAAAAAAGCTGTCAAGCTAGTGAATAATGTCAAGCCTAACCTGAATAAGCTCTTCCTGCTTTTTGAGCACCACGTATAATGCAAGCTTGAGTTTTGCATATTTAGCTGGTGCAGAGTGTCATGATGATTCCCTATTAAAGAGGGCTGTTATGATATAGCCACCAACCTGATATTTTTTTCTTTTCTTTGTGGATGGTCAATGGGTCCCCTTTACTGAGCACCTCCGTTATATTTATCTAACTGAGGCAAGCTGGACAGGGGACACAGATAACCAAAATAATAAAAAAACTAAACCAACCAAAAACATGAACCAACTGCCCTAATTCAAGCAGCAAGAAACACAAAAGTAACAAAAAGACTTACCAGATGGCACAGCAGCAAGCCGCTTATCCCACTATGGTGGAGGGGGAGGGAGGATCAGGCGGATCAAAAATTTCACCCTTGAGAATAAAATTGAAAAAGCGCATCAATGCTGATATTAAAGGGGTTGGGGAATCCACAGTATGAGAGTCAAAGTGAGATAGATAGTTGTTGAGATTGTCAATTTGGGCCTGAATAAAGAATTGCATGAGTTTGGACACATGGTGTTCATCTTAGATGTGAGAATAGGGAAGTTGGGCTAACTTCTTAATGTTTGCTCTGGTGACATGTGTGGATGGGGAACTTCTGCCAGAGTAACAACACATTTGGTAGCGATGGTGGCAGTTTCATAGAGGAGTTAAATTTCCTCTTTTGCAATAGGAGTAAAATTGGAGGGGAACAAGGGCTGTTCAGCCCTTTTTAAATTCAATGTACTTTATCACAGCTTCAAAAAGATGGCGATTTTTGGGTGAGGCCACTGCGGCCTTGACAAGAAGGTGGTTGCTTTGGTATGGGATAGCATCAGGTTTGGGGACATATTGTTTGGGCGGGAATGGAACATCATATTATGAATTCATAAAAGGTTCTAGATCAATTTGTCTAGCTGTAGGTGGGACAATCTCACCAGATTGAGTCACTTCATCCTATTGTCCCAGGGATTTTGGTTGACTTGGATTGATTTAGTGATAGATAGCTGTGGTTGGGTAAGTTTTGAGTGGAAAATTTTTGGATTGAACATTAGTCTAAGCCTGCACCTGCTTGGTTGTTATGGGTGTGAATTGGTCACTTGGGTTTGAGGTGCTAGATTATACTTCTGATTTGAGCGCGTTGCCTGTGGGGGGTGGGGGCAGCCAAAATCCCCATTTGAACGCTGTTGGTGTGGCTTCATGGGTGAAGTTGGCCATGTTCACAGGGTGTGAATTATATTGACATGCTTTTTTTCATATGGTTTAAATTATAGTAGAGGGTAAAATGTGTAACTGTTGTCAGTGTGGGCCCAAAAGAGATGGTTGGGTGCAGATGGGATATATCATGTGGTGGGATGTGCTGGGCATGTGTAAAGATTTATGGGTCTGGTTATTACCGGCCAATGGTCCCTATAAAATTATTTCATGCACAGGTTTGGTTCTTGTGCAATTTGTCCTCGTTGTATTGTTATTGATATAATTGGTTGATAATAGTATGATGACTATTATCTGTAGTTGAATGAAATTATTAGATCTTGGCCCAATACTCGGCCAGTATTTCTGCTCAAAATACTTGAAATGCCTCAAAATAGGGATTCATTCCACCATACTGTCTAACCCAGTATTCTTTGAGATTCCCTGGTGACAGTTTCTTCAGTTTGACACACAGTCGGCAGCAATCCCCAATTTGTTTCTGCTTCTTCTCTGGATCCCCACTCATATCCTTAATCTTTTCCTTAATGAGTCTCCCAAATATTGCACACAGCAATAATATCCCTGAGAAGAATAGAACAATTGAAAGATGATAAGGTTTATTACTTAACTATATACCAGATGAAAACTATAGAACTTTAAAATATAGAACCTTTTTTATTATAAGTGAATTTTAGGGAATTTATAGTGGATATTCAGTTTCTAAACCTCAGTTGACACCTCTTCAATGGAACGGCAGCCGTTGATGTTGAATCACCCATCCTTATCTCAGCAGCGATGGTCTTCCTCACCCTGGCTAGTATTTTATCGTTGGACATCCTCAAGACCTAAAACGGAAAAAGCTGGAAAACGTGTCCCTGACATTTTCCTCTCGATCCAAGCAAACCAACTATATTTGGCTAGCAACCTGCTTAGGTAATAGGACTTATTACCCATTGAGGCAGGTCACAAAACAACTGATTGATTTTCTAGTTGCGGTGGCATCACTCGCCTCGCAATTTACTAATTACATTACCAATCAGTCATTGATGAAACCTGACTGATCCCAATCAGTACACCAGATAGTTAATCAAATCAGATGCCCTATTTCGTTGGCAACTCTGCCTGGCAAGATCTAAAGCATTTGTACGGATTGATCTCTGATGGATCTGACCAGGCAAATATCTTAAAATCCCCCAAACATAGCTACTCTGAAATTAAGGTCAACTGATTTCCAATTCACCTAGCATTAGGGAATTATCCCCTAGCGATTCCTGGTAATTAAGAAGGCTGGGAATATGGACAAAATCCCAACACATCCCCCTCTTGCCTAGATTTCCAGCAAGAAAAGGACCAGGGAAGAACTCCACTTTGGACACTCAGTCAAATACTTCATTTGCTTAAGCAGAGTATGATCTTCAATACTCAATGCTGCTCAGAACAACCTTCAGCATGCGGCTCTCATTCTCTTACTCCTCGTTACTGCCTACTCAGAGCACAGCCCCCATGATTTCTGTCATGCTGGGCTAATTGATATACTTGTGATGATATTAGTCCTGGGATCAAGTTTCCCCCCATTAGGGCATATGACCTGCTATCATATTCAGGATTCTTGGTCTGGAGTCCTTGAATGTCTGATTTTCTCCTTGTTTTAGACAGGAGACTCTTGCCGTTGATGTTCGTTTTTCAGACTAATTAAGAATGCTTATTTATTCTCACCCTTGTATTTTCTTCTCATAACCTCTTGGCTCATATCATTCTTAATTCTTCTCTTGAGAGCTTATCCCATTAGTTTTGAAATTAATTTTTCCAAAACTGATGCTTAATGGATTGTAGAGTGCATCATGTAAAAATCCATATAAGTCTGACATCTTCCTCTCATCCAGCTCATATGTCAAATTCTGAGTCGCAGTACCAACAGCTACTTATAGTTTGTCTGATCAAAGTCTTTAGCTCTTCCAGAAGATGAATCAGGATATGCAACAGAAGCTCTTCTATGGTCCTTCCAGGGCTCATACGCCTAGTCTGGCACCAGTGGCTAGTCCTTCCATTGAGCTAGCACAAACGGTAACCATTTCTTTGGAAACCAGGCTAGCAATTGTTTCAAATAACTCATGGCCAATTCTCCCTCTGTTGTTGATTCCAGAGTTGGATTTCGAAACTCTCCTGGATTCAGCTCCTTTTGCAGTTGCACCAAAAATCTAATGGATGCTCTATTAAATTATGCCCTTTGCTCTTGATTTCTTTTTTCTTTCTGGGTCTGACTTTGTTCCTGAGTTCCTCTTTTAGATTGGACAATACTAAAATCTCGCAGTCTTGGCTACTGAGCTCACTATCAACAACAGTATATAAATCAAACACCTCTATTCATAATTGAGGGCTTAAGTCACCAGGGCTTTATCCCTAGCACTGAACCCTTCTGAACTTGAGAACATCCTAGATCGGGATACTGCCACTTATGCTCCTCGCTTTGCCAGCCAAGTTCTTCAAAGTTGGTCCAGAAGCTTTCAGCCTCTCTCAGGTTCCATCACACCTTCAACTTCAGCTTCCGAGAAGCTCATAGTTGTTGCTTGCAGGATTCCATTTGCTCCTTGTATGACTATTTTGTTCCCAGCACTTCTCATTGGTATCTTCCGCTGATAGCTTTAATAGGGGGCAGGATTCATCAACCCCCGTCCAGTATCCCTTGTTTGCTGTTAGCCCATATGTCTAGTGTTCTTGATGAAGCCTGTTGGTAGGTGCTCAAGACTAAACTTGCAGCTCTTGTACTATATTAGGATTACTCATGGTTATTCACCAACTGCCTCTTTCTAAACTGTTTCTTCCCTCCCTCTCTAGGGTTTCACGATTGGCTTATTCTGACATCTCAATTTCCCTTTCCCTAGTTGCTTTCTTGCAGGGATCTGAATCTGCTCAAAGAACTTGCTTTCATGTAGGTCTAGCCTTCACTAACATCTGATCTTACATAGATTTCAACAGCTTATTTATTCCTACAGCGATCCATCCTTACTCCCCCAAGAGGTGACATAGGTGGAATCATCCTTATATCAAGGATAATCAATAAAAACAAAAATTATAAAAATATTTGTTTATCTTTATATGGTTTATAATCTTTTTTCCAATATCTTTTATCAATCTTTTATTTTTTTTCATAGGACTTGACCTTGTTTTGGCTCAGCGGTTCATCTTTTTATCTCCCCCCAAACTGGGTCCTAGGTTTTCTTAAACCTAACGGTTTTCTATGGTTCAGAGATCCTTTTTTTCGGAATCAACCATCTAGATTGGTTCAGAGGTCCTTTTTTGGACTTGACCTAATCATAAGTACATGAACAACTTAATGGTTCATTGGTCCTTTAGGAACTCTTTTGTTTTTTTATTGATCCATCGCTTCAATTACTTAGCATGGACTCAATTTACAAACTCTTTAATCCAAGAGATTCTTGATGGAGTAGGCGTTAGTCGCCTTCTTGGCAATAATCTCAAATGGACCAGACCACAACACATCAAGTTTTTTTCTTCTCTTAAAACCATGAGTATTGCTTTAGTCAGCTCTTTCGCCTATTTGATGTTCTGCTAAGGTTTGTCAGTTCTTATCGTCCATCAATTTGGCTCATATCCTTTTCTTCAGCGTAAATTGAATGCATGCAATTGCATTTTAATCAGGATATTTGTCAGTCAGTTCAAGTATTGTTAGGTATTCAATCCCAGTGTTGGTTTCTCCACAAAATATAAAATTGGCGGCAATGCGGTCTTCCTCCCAAATAGCAATTTAAATGGCGTTTTTACTGTTGCTATATGATGACTGATATTGTAGGCAAACGTCAATGTACTCAGGTACGTTCCCCATGTGGAAGCTCTTCCTGCGACCAGATTTTTCAGTATCATGGCCAGCATTCCATTCACTCGTTCTACCGGTCCATTTGTCTTCAGCTGGTAGGGTACAGATATGACTCCTCTGATCCCCATTATCTCATTCAGTTTTGGGCTCACATGAGATATAAATTTTGTCCTATTATCGCTAAGCAGGACCTGCGGGCATCCATTTAAGTATCCTAAATGATCCATAGAAGAACTTTGAGGTGCTGGTAGCATCACTTTCGCCAGGGCCTTCATCTCAACCCATCTTTTCAGATGGTTGATAGCAGCTATTATGTTCTTGACTCCCCCTGTGCTCATTGTCAGCGGTCCCATCATGTCGATGGACACTGTATGCCAGTCAAATCCAGGGTGGACAGTCAGTATCCAGTTGTATTCTTATGTGGCTGTGCACCTGGGACTTCACACAACAAGCTAGATATTCTGCAACATTGTAGTTGATTGACTCCAAGTAGTAGTACTGGCGAATATGATCAGTTGTTTTCTCAGGCCTCCATGCCCAACAAACTTATAAGCGGCTTTAATGATAGCTGCTCTTTTCAACAGATTCTGGAATAGTAACTGTTTCCCGTTAATCATCTTAAACACTTGTCCATCCATGGTCTCAGTTTTTTCTATCACTTTTCAAAGCACACCTTGAATTTCTCAGGGCTCATTCCTGATTTCTCCATCAACCATTCTCTGGAATAAAACATCCGCCTGCTGGTATACCATCTGGACCATTGGTAACCGCAATAAGCCATCCACATTCTGGTGAGAAGCCCCCACTCAGTAGACAATCTCAAAATTTTAATCCTGTAGCTTAAGTGCCCATCGGGCCAGTCATCCTTCTGGTTTTTTCAAATTGTGGAGCCAACGCAACAAGGAGTGGTCTATTACTACTTTGAAGTGGATTACATGGATGTACACCCAAAACTGCTAACAAGCGTAAATGACTGTAAGGCCTTCACGTTCAGTTATGGTGTAGTTAATCTCAACAGCTGAGAGTGTCCAACTCACATATGCCATCGGGTGTTTGTCCCCAAGTTCAACTTGGCTTAATATGGCGCCAATCGCCATCAACAAAGCATCAGTTTTGTATAATAAACTCTTGATTGAGATTCGGATTTTTCAAGTTTGAAGAATATATTAAGTACAAGAGTAGCTCATCAAAGGATTCCTGCACTTTTTCATTCCATAAAAATCCTTTCTTCAGATCCTTCAACAGATGGAATAAGGGCTTGGCAATTCGGGCAAAGTCCCAAATAAATCTTCTGTAGTATCTGACCATTCAAAGGAACTTTTGATTGTCTTGGATACCCTTTGGCTCAGCCATACGTTATATGGCTTCAATCATCTGGGCTTGTGGCTGCAATCCACTTGAGTTGATCACAAATCCCAGATATTCCAACTCTTTCTTAAAGAAGTGACACTTCATTAGCTTAATCTTCAGGTTAACCGCGGACAGTCTCTTGTAACTTCTTCCATGTGGTGTAAATGGTTAGTTAACGTCCTACTGAACATATTGATATCGTCCAAGTACATCAGGACGCCCAACAACTTCAAGTCGCTCATTATAGTGTTCATTGCCCTCTGGTACGTTGCAGGAGCATTGCATAGACCTTGGGGCATCCTTGTTGGTTGGTATAGCCCCTGCGCAGTAATAATCGCACATTTTTCTTGGTCTTTTTTTGGCAAATCAATTTTCCAATATCCTGAGATCAAATCCATTGTGGAGAAATACATTGCTTATCCCAATAGATATGGCACATCATCAATTCTTGGTAGTAAATATGAATCCTTCTTCATAATCTTATTCAGCAGTCAGTAGTCAATCACTACCCAATTGGAGCCATCCTTTTTCTTCACAATAAGAATCAGACTCACTCAAGGACTCAACGATGGAACTAGAAGACCATGCTTCACTGGTTTGTTGATTTCATCTTCCACTACTGCTTCAGCCACTTTTGACCATCGAATCAGTCTCATCCTTATCTGAAAATTTTCCCCAGTATTGACCTTGTGGATCACATCTCTCACGCATCCCAAATTATGGTCATCCTGGGTAATACTTCCCTAATACTTTTCAAACAATTTGAGCACCTCCTCTTGCCGGCCTTCCATCTGATCAGTGAGTTGCTTTCGATTAAATAATAGGTTGATACTCTTGGCTACCTCAGCCAGTAATCCCTCTCCTTGAGAGAATAAAAACATGAAATTTCCTCAGTTTGTCTATCAGGATTTCTCGTTACTTCCTAGGTATGAAACTCAGACCATAAAATCGATATAGTATCTTTTATATATTTTTTGTGTTTTTTTCTTTTTGAAATGGGACTTTTAACCTACAATTAGGTTCAAAGGTCCTTCTTGCCTCTTCATCCAAACTGGTTCCTAGCTATATCTGACCTACCAGATATCATGGTTTATAAACTTATTCTCTTAACGTTTAACCATCCATTTGATTCAGTGACCCCTTCTGGGACTTGATCTAAATTCAGGACATAACCATTTTAGGTTCAGAGGTCCTCAAGGAAAATTGCAAATATTTTATCTTAGGTCAAATACTTCCAATTAGTATTGGCCTTCTTCACTATAGGACCAGCAGCACTGTCTTTTTATGTATAGGCTATACTTGCTGACTTTGGCAATACTTTTGAATATTAGGCCTCTAATCTGGACTGGGTGTTCATCTAACAGGTTACAATTTCATTTCTTAAATCAGCAATTGATGTTTTGGATCATCGTATCTCATTAGCCAACAGTTCACCTTGATTGTTCAGATTGTTTTTCTCCTGAAAACGATTTTTGACCTTCATGGCCGTCATTATTAAACAGGTCGTTCTGGCCTCTTTAGCTTCATCCAATTTCTCCTGAATTGATAACTCATCTCCAGCAGCTTCTGATCTTTATTTGAGTGTTATTGAGTCAAATGATTTTCTCCACTATT
Source organism: Massospora cicadina (assembly GCA_022478985.1). Taxonomy (NCBI): domain Eukaryota; kingdom Fungi; phylum Entomophthoromycota; class Entomophthoromycetes; order Entomophthorales; family Entomophthoraceae; genus Massospora; species Massospora cicadina. Next base: position 122,634 of record JAKSZP010004104.1, read on the forward strand.
TTGGATCAATCGTTTCCTGTTTTGCCTTCATATCTTCATTGGTATAGCAATCCAATTCTCTTAATTAATTGCTTCCTATTTCATCCAATGCCTCATCTAAACACTCACTTCTCAGGACTATTTAAAGTGGAACCAACTTAAACCTGAGTTGATACTGAAGTTACTTGGGACTATTAAAAGCGGACCCAATTTCAACCTGAGTTGGCCCTGCTTATACTCTTCATCTCAGTTAGGTGTCATGTGGAACGGGTTTTCTTTCAGCTCTAGATAGTTCCATATCTAGGCTGCAAGTTCTTTTCCCTGAACTTGAGTATCTTCAATTTGCTTCACTTTGAGCTCCACTTCTGAGCTGGGAGAACGCCAATAAATGTGATCCACTTCATTTTCATAATTAGAAACATCTTGCAGGACATCATATTTTAAGCTCTTCTATTCAACTACTCCCCTGTAGTAAGCTTCACTTTGTAAAAATTTATTGGTCTGGTTATTACTGGCCAATAACCCTTATAAACTTATGGCATGCACAGGTTTGGTTCTTGTGCAATTTGTCCTCGTTGTATTGTTATTGATATAACTGGTTGATAATAGTATGATGACTATTATCTGTAGTTGAATAAAAATTATTGGATTTTGGCCCAATACTCGGCCAGTATTTCTGCTCAAAATACTTGAAATGCCTCAAAATAGGGATTCATTCCTCCATACTGTCTAATTCAATATTCTTTAAATTCTCTGGTGACAGTTTCTCCAGTTTGACACACAGTCAGCAGCAATCCCCAATTTATTTCTGCTTCTTCTCTGGATCCCCACTCATATCCTTAATCTTTTCCTTAAAGAGTCTCCCATTATTGCACACAGCAATAATATCCCTGAGAAGTATAGAACAATTGAAAGATGATAAGGTTTATTACTTAAACTATATACCAGATGAAAACTATAGAACTTTAAACTATAGAACCTTTTTTATTATAAGTGAATTTTAAGGAATTTATAGTGGATATTCAGTTTCTAAACCTCAGTTGACACCTCTTCAATGGAACGGCAGCCGTTGATGTTGAATCACCCATCCTTATCTCACCAGCATGGTCTTCCTCACCCTGGCTAATATTCTATCGTTGGACATCCTCAAGGCCTAAAACGATAAAGTTGGAAAACGTGTCCCTGACATTTTCCTCTCGATCTAAGCAAACTAAATATATTTTGTTAGCAACCTGATTAGGTAATGGGACTTATTACCCATTGATGCAGGTCACAAAACAACTGATTGATTTGCTAGTTGCAAATGCAGCACTCGCCTTGCAACTTACTAACATCCCCAATCAGTCCGTGATGAAACCCAACTGATCCCAATCAGTACAACTGTTAGTTAATTATTATCAGATGCCCTATTTCGTCAGCAATTCAGCACAAAGAGATCTTAAGCATTTCTCTAGATTAATCCCTAACGTATCTGTCTAGGCAAATATCTTAAAATCCCCCAAACATAGCTACTCTGAAATCAGGGTCAACTGATTCCAATTCACCTCACATTAGAATATTATCCCCTGGCAATTCCTGGTAATCTAGAAGGCTGAAATATGGGCAAAAATCCCAACAGCATGTTTAGTTGGTGGGGGTAATGGGGCCATTGCTCAAGGTGCTGCTAGTCTCTCAGTACCACTTTAGACAATAAATTTTAGGATAGGGTCTGTGCCATAAGTGTACAGCCTATACATAAACTCATCTTTTTTTACAGATTTTGAGGGTGAAGGTTTGAGGGGAGGTTCACAAAGTTCACCACAAGTGTGGTATCATTGTGGAGGCGGGTACAGCTGGTGGTAATAGGTGTGTTTTTATAGATTTAATGCGTTACTATTGCAGCGTTAGCATCCTTTTCAGTATGGAAATCCCTTTAGAAAGTAGCCCTTGTAAAGGGGAAATTTGATATAACCTTCTTGTGCAAAGGTAGCTGTTGCCAGCTCAATCATCATTTTGTAGCATACGGGAAGAGATGTACATACATGATGCAGAGGCAAAAGCAAATATTGATTGGGGTAGGGTTAGGGGGTGGGGGTTTTTGGGCGGACTCATGAGAGGTACAGTGCTAGGTCCTTTGGAGGGAAATAGCAGCTGTATGTATTTGGCAGACTGGATGAGCCAGTCTGCACGCTTTTCCTGTTGGGTGGTAAACGCTAGTGGGTGGAGCACCGCTGCCCCATACTAGGGCAGCAGTTAATGATTAAGGACATAAATTTGGAAATTGGTGCAGTGAGGCAGTGGTGGAAAATCAACTTGTTTACAAAAGTCGCTAAAATGACGTTGAGCAGGTAAAAACTTTTTAAGCTCCTCTGTTATAATTTTGGCAATACTGTTGGGATACGCCATAAGGTTTGCACAGCTTAAGAAATCACCAAACAATGGACGGATGATGTGAAGATTGTCAGTCTTTGAAACAAATTAAAGATATAATAAAAGTACAAAGTAATTAGCTCCAAACACAATACTTTATATATTTTAGTGAGCAGGTTCCTTATGATTCCTCTCTCAATCCTATTTACACCCCTCTATTTCTATCACCCCATCTCACTTATATATCAGCAACTTCAGATGCAACCGCTCACTTGGCTTAAACTATTTGGTTCTACCATATTTTCATTGGTTCCAGTATGGTACCCTTAATTCTCTATTACTTTAATTTGAGGCGATCTAATAACATATGTTGAAGTCAACATCGCCTTATCACCTTATTTGGAGGTGATCCAATACTAACCCTTTATAACCCTATAACCTCATCTCAAGGCGCTCAAGTAATCATAAATAGTCATCATGGTTGGCAAGTTCTCAACATTTAAGCCGTAGCTATTCAGGACTTATAGTCCAGTCATATCATAATCTCAACAATAGAAATAAACTAAAATTAGGAGAGCAAAATAGGCCAGTACCCTCACAAGTAAGGGCACTAACCTTTATATAGGGAAAGGGGGTATTATGGTTTGAGGCGCTGTTTTTGGGTTCCACGGATTTTGGGTCAGCATATTGTTTGGCTGCAAGTTTCAAGGGTTCATGCTGGGGAGTATAGGGTCACTTTGCAAACTCTCATGAGATCTAAGGTAGGTAGATGGCTAATTTGTGAGGTGGCGTGAGATCTGAGGTGGATGAGATGATGGGGCACGCCATGATCAGCTGATTATAATTTAGATTTGGTTTAAAAAATTTGGAATTTTCTAAATAGAGGTTTACTCCATCTTTGGTCAGCTCTCAATTGACAGAAAACTTTTATAATTTATCGAAAAATAGATTGAAAAATAATAAAATGGAGGTAAAATCAAGCTAATGATTTTCAGTATTCCTCATTATAATTGAATTACCTTTTCTGGACATCATAAAAAAGGTGTCAGTTTTTTTTTATTTTCGAATTTCTGTGAAAACGGGTGGCAGTATCAAAGGGAATTACCTGAAGTACTTTTAGTATCTTAATATAGTTGAAGGATTTCTCTACATATGAACTTAATATTTACAAAAAACCATGTAATAGGTAGTAAAGGAATGGAGTGGGCGAAAATATGTGATTTACATAAAATATATTACCTTTTTCTACATGAAAAGGGGTACACCCGCCACAGTATCTCCATTTTGCCCAACTTCACAAAGCCCACAAAAAAGCTGAACTTCTTGTTGAGGCATTTATTTGAAGTGCTTTACTGCACTAATCTTAATGAGGAGGTGGAAAACTTGTACTACACCGACTTCCACCCACACTATGTGGATGCCCCAACGCCCTGGCTCTCCGCTTTAATACACTACTTTAATCAAAATCCCATGATCAAGGTGCATATGTCTGAGGACCAACCCTCTGACCCCCCTCACCCTCTGCCATGGTGGGTTAGCGGTTTCTGCTACCCGCCTGGTTAGTAGTTTTATTTCTTTCTGTTTATTTTCAAGCAAGTTTTTTTGTTTTGATTTTGGTATTGTCCGTTCCCTAGTTGGCATACCTCATATAAGTTTTAATTTTACATGAAAAGGGGTAGTAAAACCACATGGCTTATTGCTCTTTGTGAAAAGACTTACAATTGCCAACTATATGTAGTATTAAATGTACAATAGATACTTTATCAAACCACCATCACAAAACCCCAAAATTATAAATACACTATTAATTTCCTTGTCGCACACCTGTGGTATTCAAGTCAATTTTTGTATCAGCATTTATTTTGGCCACAACTCCACTGAGGATGTAATTCTAAAGTTATTATATGTAAAATTATCATATATCCTTGATATTTACAACCCAGTTAATAATTTCCCGTCATTTTAGAACAACTATATGAGCGCCCAGCAATCATAAAAGCAATCTTGTTTCCACATATATGGTACCAATAGGAGGGTCTTTTCGCTCAAAACCACTTTTAAAAAAATTTAGATTTAAATTATAACCAATTGCAATATGTTTAGCAGTGACACTGACCCACTGATGTCCACAGCCCCAGCGCCTGCTGCTCCTATGTGTGGTAGCTTCAAAACCCCACTCAGAATTTTCCATTCAGTTAAAAACTTACTCAGATTGGTTCATCCAGTCCTAACAAATCCTTGGGTTGGTTTGTTCTGCCCAAGGATCTCGCCATCCGCCCCACACGATCCCAGGTGGTGCCCCACTACTCTCTTATAACTTCCCACTCACACATGCATATTGGCCTTCAGTTCGAGTATTAATTTGTTCCCAATTGCAGATTGAGCCATTATTGAAATGGCACAGGTGGTGATGCGACCTACCATTTTCATCAATTTCTAGCCTTATAAAGAATACTTTGATCTAGGGTTCATGTACAAAGCTGATGCTGCCACTGCAGCCAACTGTGCTCCTGGTTTTCCAAGGCACCCCAATTCCCACAATATGCATTTGGCTCCCCGCTGACACCATGTTTGTGGTTCATTTTACTGGGTTCCCACTCACCTCCACCCTGGGTGCAACATCAGGAACTGATGAAAGGATTGACAGCCTATAGCGCTGACCCCATCCTTTAATTTGTGGTCCTTATTGGAGCCACACGCCTAGCTGGGCCTCAGGAATACACCACAGTTAGTCCTACATTTCAACATAGCAGAGCAACTCTACCTTCGCGCCTTCATTGCATCTTCTCCTGACACCAGTTCTGAGCCGCTTTGAGGGTAGGCAGACTATCTGTTCATCTTGGTTCAAGTTGAATCACTCTAAGAGTAGCTGCTCCTACCTTGCTGCTTCAGCCACCTCAGCAGACTTGGCCACAAGCTCCCTATCCACCAAATGCCCCACAACCACTCAGAATCGGGTGCAATCATACCCTCCCTCCAAAACCTGTCACATCCTCACCCACAGCAGCCAATCAGGCCCCTCCAAGCCCAATGCCCTCAATACTCCCACCAATCATGAAGAAGCTTGGACAACAATGCGCTTCTGAGTCCCAACCCAATCACCTGCCTCAGTCATCCCTCTTGAGAAAAACAAGGAATTGAATGACATGATCCCCTGGTCCTCATTGGCTGAAACTGACGAATCTGTAATGTGATTATAGATACCAAAAGTGACATAATAGAATTTATTCTTAAAAAACTTTTCTTTCTCGTTGCAATCACTATTGCAACCTATTCAATTCAAGACTGAATCTAGTTTGATAATCTCATAGAGGAGATTAGTCTGCGCCCATGTCAGGGAGCAGTTGGGCAAGTAAGGTAAGAGGAGCAGGTGGAAGGCCTGCAACTCCAACGTCCAAAAACGCCCTGGAGAAACCAGCAGAATAAAAAAAATTTAAAAAACCGGTGGTCACTATTTCCCCAGAAATCCTCACTTGGCAAGCACGATGCAACCAGTACATCAACACGCTGCACTCCCAGCTACTTTTGTTGGTGGAATACGGAGTCCATGTGTATCTGGACATCCAAAAAACGTCCTTATGGGAAAACTTTTGTGAAGATGTACACAAAGTTTTCCTAATCGCGGTGTACGTTGCACCCCACTCTTTGTCACATAGTTGCCAGGACCTAGTTTTCAAAAGCAAAAAAGCAGCAGATGAGGATGCAGCGGTGCGCATAGTGGTTGACCTCAAAAAGGGCAATGGGTTATTGAAACCAAATGCACCAGATGGACAAAATCAAACCAAATTTTCCTCACGTTTGACTTTCTGCCTACTACGGGAAAACGTGACATTTTGGAACAACACCTGAAAGATGGTCTCGCCATATACAGCAAAATACAATCTTTCAAAATGCAACGCTTCACGCTGATGCCACACCTGTGCACCAGCAAAGCCATCACAGTTCTGATCCTAACTGAGGAGATCGCAAAGGACCTAACCCAGATCCCGCACTCCACTTTTATTGATATTGCAGGGCATACCACCCACCCGTTCCAGGTGATCGTGGACAGTGCGCCCCCCATTTGCACCCACTGTGATGCGTTCAGCCATAAGGCTCACGCATGCCCCATCAAAGAGGGCGTCACATTCCAAGAGCACCCCTCGGCGGCCATGGCCAGCGGAGAGGCGCACTATGAACCAAACGCAATTACCAAGGAGGCTTTCCTGTGGGGAGCACAAGGCTGCTACCTATTGGTAAAGCATATCTCCCCGCAGGAGTGGAAGAAGGCCAAGCAGGCCTGTAGGGCCGCGGCCAAGGAAGCGGCTAAGGCCACCACCGCTATCCCACACTCACAACGCCAGGAGGACATGGAGACCTTTGTGGCAGAAGCAACTTGGGAATCCATCATCCAATCAGATTGGGAAGCCCATGCCGAGCGGGCCACTTAATCTGAGGATCTGATGGGAGATTCAATCTCACCCAATCTTTGCACCCAAGCTCTGGTTGAAACCGACTTGGGACCTATCCCAAATGAAAAAAAAAATTTGACCTGCTCAACGGTGCACCAAACTCATCTGGAACGCAAAAAATTCGTCCAACGTCGGGAAAACAAAAAATGAAGGCCAAAGCCAACGCGACTCTTTCTGCAAAAATCAACAAAAACTCCGATAGCATTGTTGCTAACACCTGCACTGCTGTGAAAGCCCGTGGGGACCTAGAAGAGGCTAGTGGGCCCTGGTGCCCACCCCCTCACACCTAAGGTGTGATGGGGGAAACCTTCACTCTAGGGATGTTGAATATCGCCAGACTCAAGGCCTCCCCATCCCAGGCTAAGAAACTGAGTTTTTTACAACACAATTTACCCAAGGATATTTTGGCCATCCAGGAGTCCCACTGTCCATGAGGTTCAAAGGAAGCTTGGAAAATAATGCTCCTCCCATCCCTATCCTTTTGGTTGAAGCACTGTGGGGTGCTAATTCAGAAAATAAGTTTTTCAAATTCACATCCTCAGAAACATTCCTATATGGCCAAGTGCTTGTCGTCACCTTCCTGTGGGCTGACGTAGTGCATGCAATCGTCAACATCTATGCCCCAAACGGTGCACACGAGCATCAGGAATTTTTATTGTCGGTCAAATCCCTCCCTCTACCCCCTGATTCTTTCCTAGTTGGTGACATGAACTGTTGGCTAACCTCACCAATGAACGAAGGCCTCCCTCACCCCATGCCCCACAGGGTCACATAGAACTACACATTTTAAAGGCCACCCTTGGGTTAATGGATGCACTGCTGTGACATGCCCCGCTGCTCAAAAACATGATGCGTCCCCACATCCATAATGGCCAATTAAGGTCCATGACCCATATCGACCTTATTCTAATGCCAGCGAAATTCCAACCCCACATCTCCCACTTCAAAACAACGAAAATGGAATTCTCCAACCACTGACTGGTCTAGATAACCTACCACCTACCAGTCACAGTTGCTAAGGCCCCACATTGGTGCAAAATCCGCCCCCCCCGAGCTCGTGTCTCCAGGATTTTCCATGTGGGTGGAAGAGGCAACTTTGGCAAAATCATTTGTTGCACCGTTTTGTGCAGACCCCATTTCCACATGGGCAACTTTCAAAGAGGACACCATCTACCACTATCACCATCTCTCCTCCAGACGCTCACGAGCCACATTGGTGGTTAACTTGCACACTCTGGCAGAATTGGCCCACTTGGAGTCCAACATTCCAGCTACAGGATACAGCCCTGCATGGGGCCGGAAGTGGGCAGAGGCAGCCGCCCACCTCAACGCACTCGAAAGGCAACACAAACATCAGGTTTGTGTCCAATACAGGGCCACATGCATCACTAAAGGTGACAAGTGCACTGCATATTTCTTTAAAAAAAATTTTGCACCATGCCAGAGCGTGGCCTGCACACAGGTGCGAAGATCGGATAATTCCATTGTGGACACACCAGCCAAAGTGGCAATCAAAATGTAAAAAAATTACTCCAAGTTATACCGAGCTGAACCAATTCAGCCAGCTGAAGTGGCAGAATTTCTCGACTGAGCTCATATCTGCACCATTTTCTGATACCCAGAAATAATATATTTAATTACTGCGATGAATTATGGACAGCTATTTGCGGTGTGCCAAACCAAAAATGCCCAGGCCCAGATGGCATTCCATATGAGTTCTACAAAAAATATTTCAAATATATATACCCATTGCTGCTTGCCTCACTTAACCAAAGCCTGTTGGAAACGCGCCTCCTACCAGGAGGACATGAGGCCTTTACTGTCACACTCTACAAGAAAGGGGATAAGCTTAACATAGCCAACTGGCGCCCCATTTCTCTAACAAACACAGACACCAAAATTTTAACAAAAATCATGGCTAACCATTTAGGGACTGTAGCATCTGCCACCATCTCCCCAGAACAATTCGGTTTCATCCCCAGAAGGTCGATTTGGGATAACGTGCACTCTGTGGCTAAAGCATGTCAGTCCACAGCCTCAGGAGCACTGGTATTCTTGGACCAACAAAAGGCCTATGATAGAGTAAACTTGGAATACTTAAGGGCCTGCCTCCATCAATTCCGCCTACCCTCCCGCTTCATCAACTGGGTGATGCTGCTCACAGAATCTGCAACAATGGCAGTGCGTGGCCCAGGCTTCCTAACGGAAGTAGTCCGCCATCAAAGGGGCTTGCGACAAGGGGACCCCCTCAGCCCACTCTTATACAACTTCAGCCTTGACCCACTACTGCGAAATGTGAATGCTCAACTCACTGGGGTCCATGTGCCAGGCCAAACCCCAGTCAAGATGATGACATTTGCAGATGACTGCGTGGTGGGAGTGTCTAATAATAAAGATGCACGCGCACTTGAAGCCCTCATCCAGGAATAACTCCAAGTAAGCAACGTGACACTGAACGCCTCTAAACTGAAATCATCCTCCTTGGTTAGTTTCAGAACTGCTGGGCCCCAGCAATTAGTTCCCAACCCAGCCCATCTGCTCGCCCACATCCACGCCTTACTAACTCAATACACACTGCTCCACTGGTGCTCCCCTTCATGCCACGTCCTACCATAGGACTGGTGCGCCATCTGGGCGTGTGGATGGAGGCAGGCTTATGCGTCAGCAGTAATGGAGTGCCGTATACTGGACAACGTGACGAATTGAATCGCCTCTCTCAGAGCCCACCCTACTACCCTCACTGGCAGGGTTGTTCTAGCCAACTCTATGCTCCTATCTAAAGTCTGGTTCGGAGCCCACGCCATCCCCTTCTCCCCAAGCTTCTACAAATCCCTGTATGCCTTGCTGCAAGGATGGCTTTGGTCAGGCCACCCTCCACCAGATTGGCTAGAGGTCATGTTTGGCACTCATCATCAAGGTGGCATGGGCCTGCTTGACTTCAAAGCCCATGCTGCCAAGATCCTGGGCACCTGGATCGCGGCCGTCACCGCTCCTACACTCCCATCCCAACACTGGTCCCATGCAGCCCGCTCCAACTTCTCCTGAGCCTTGGGCCTCAAAAATCCATCAAACTTCCACTACCTGATGAAATACCTCGCATCACACACATTGGCCACAGGTCCTCACGGGACTAAAACCCACTACAAACGAATCCTACTCTCCATGCGAAGCGCAGAGTGGAGAATTCATATTAGCGGACATACAACCTGAAGAGGCCGCCCCTTTCCTCAGTTCACACAAGAGGTACAGGGGCTACCCATCCATGATGGCGTGATCCCCATTCGGCCCCATGTCCTATCCAGGGTAGACTACCTGGACATGATGGATATCTCTTATTCCACTGAGAACCAAAAAACTATCTGGAAATACGCACACCATCCTCTGTTGCAGCCTCAAGTCCGCTCCCATGTGTGACGCTGCCTGAGGTGGGTGTATCGTACAGCTGAGTGCTCTAACGCTTTACACTCATCCTGTGTCGTGTGTGGCCAGTATGGAACGCTGTTCCACCGCCTGGAGAAGTGCCCCACCTCTAAAGTGATATGGCGCGAGTTCAACGTCTGCTGGGCCAGGATCAAACGCATCCCTTCAGTCTGTCAAGAGATATGTTTGCTCTATCAATGGCCTCCTCCCTTCCACCCTCTCTCCGTGCTCTGGTGGTTGCAATCGCCATGTGGACCATCCACTCGATTGTCTTAGATGCCATAGCAGGCTCCACCCCCACCCTCCCAGAAACTGTCCACAGATTCTTGTCTCATTTGGTGGACCACTTTCAAGCGTGGATGTTTGGATACCTCCCACCGCGTCGCCGACAGCTGGTCTCCTCCTGGTTCCCAGTTTGGTTCATCAAATAAGACCCCTTCCTCCAAATGTGCTCAATAGTGGCTACGGCCCCTTCACACGTTCCCTCCCCCTCCCCATAAGTGGCGTTCCTGCTGGCAACAAGAGATAGCATCGCTTCTCTGGGGTGCCTCCCCTGGTACTAAGTTTTTCTTTCTTGAGTCATATTTGGAAGTGTCCATCCCATGGTCAGCCTTCCCCGCAATAAAATTAAAAATTTAAAAATTAGAATTTATTCTTAAATGATCACCAATTGAGATCCCTCAGCACTTTAATGCCCCAAAAACAATAGATGGTCTGTAATGCACACAACACCAATTCCTAATGCAGCTGATGCCCAAACTGATAGCAGTTTCCTCCGAAAAATGGTTTCTAAACAGCAAATAGGCTTGCCAAAGGTCTCCTCCTACCATCTTTGCCCTAACCTTCCTTTCCAAAGAACAAACTAATCATTTCTCAGCTTCATAAACGCACTGCAGATGCCATTCAGAAAGTTTTTGCTGCTTCTCAATTCAAAGCAAAAGCTACCCATGCTAAAAACCGCTTTACTTCCCCAACTTTTAGACACCTGAATTCAAGCAGAAAAATGCTTGTCCACTTACATAGCGCGATCTACAATGATGATAATCTCTCTAACCAACCGATCCATGCTATCACACCCCGCATATCGCTGATAACCCCACGCCCTTGCTATCAGCCTTGGCCCGAACTTTGAATGAAATGGAGCCCAAGGATGAGCCCCCTGATTTCCCCTCCCCTTTCGCCATGGCGGGATAAGTGGTTTGCCGCTGTGCTACCTGGTTGATTGTTCTCGTTTTTTTGTGTGTCCTACTGCTCATTTTGGGCGGTTAATTTATATTGCTGGTTTAATTACTTTAGTTTTCCGTTTTGGTAAAGCCCATCCCCTGAAACGGTGTCCATCAAATAAGTTTATATGGTATTAAAAGGTACTAGGGATATATTGGTTTCTTAAAGAAGGGAGTAGGGTTAGTAAAGGATCTTTTTGATTTCTAGTTGGTTGTTTTGAAGCCAGCATGACTAAAGAGAACCCCACTTGCAAGCCCTTTAACTAGTCAGCATTAGATACTATGTTGTGCATTATTTTTTGATAAAACCTTGTAGCAATAGGTTTGGGAGTATTCCCCTTTGTTTTCTCTGGGTTATTTCTTAAATTTATTTGAGGTACACCAACCAGGGAACAGTCATTACTGAAACGGAAAAACAAAACCAACCAAACCAACAATATGAATCAAACACCCTAAAAGAGCATCAAAACTTACACAAAAACAAGAACACAATCAACCAAGTGGCACAGCGGCAAGCCACTTATCCCACCATGACGGAAGGGGAAGGTTGATCAGAGGGAACATCCTTGGGTTCCAAATCATTCAAAGTTTGGGCCAAGGAAGATAGCAAGGGCGTGGGGTTATCAGCGATATGTGGGGTATGATTGCATAGAATTGGTTTATTATAGAAATTATCATCATTGTAGATCATGTTATGTAAAGGGAAAGGCATTTTTCTGCTTGAATGCATGTGTCTGGAAGTTGGGAAACTAAAGCGGTGGTAGCGCGGGTAACTTTTTCTTTTGAATTGAGAAGCAGCAACAACATTCTGAATGGCATCTTAAGTGTGTTTATGAAGCTGGAGAATGGTTAGTTTGCTCTGTGGGGGCAGGTTGGGGCAAGAATGGGAGGGGGAGACCTTTGGAAAACCTATTCGCTGTTTAAGAAACCATTTTGTGGAGGAAACTGCTATCGTTCTGAACAGTAGCTGCCACAGCAAAATGGTGTTGGGTGCATGAAAAATTGTCATTTTAGTTTGGGGCATAAAAGGGCCAAGGGATCTCAATGGGGGATCATGTAGGGATAAATTCTCATATTTCAACTTTAGAGTCTTCAATGACATTACCTAATTTTTTCAGTATCATCCAATGAGGACCAGGGGTTCATGTCATACAATTACATGTTTTCCTCAAGAGGGATGGCTGAAGCAGGTAATTTGGTTGGGGCTTAGGAGCACATTGTCTAAGTCACTTCATGATTAGTGTGAGTATTTGGGGCACTGGGCTTAGGAGGGGCCTGATTAGCTGCTGTTGGTGTGGAAGTGACAGGTTGTGGAGGAGGGTAGGTTTGCACCCCATTCCAAAAGGCTATGGGGCAGTCAGTGGACAGGTAGCTGGTGGCCAAGTCTGCTGAGATAATGTAAGCAGCAAGTTAGGGGTAGCTATACTTTGATTAATCCAACTTGAAACAGGATGAACAGATAGTCCACCTCCCTCGACACAGGGCTAGAACAGGTGGTCAGGGGTAGATGCAATGAAGGCGCAATGGGGAAGCTGCTCTGAAAGATTTAAAACTAAATGCTGACTGTGGAGAATGCCTGAGGCCCAGATAGGCGTGTGTGGCAACCTTTGGGGACCACAAATTGAAGGATGGGGTCAACATTGTAGGCTGCCAATCCTTTCCTCAGCTCCTGATGGAGCACCTCAGGGAGAAGGTGAGTGGGAAACCCAGTAAAATCAACCACCAACGTGGTGTCAGCGGGGAGCCAATTGCATATTGTGGGAATTGGGGTGCCCTGGAAAACCAGGTGCACAGTTGCTGCAGTGTCAGCATCAGCTTTACACATGAACCCTAGATCAAAGTATCATTTCTAGGGGTATATCTTATGAACCTGGTGGGTTGCATCACCACCTGTTCCATTTCTATGATGGCTTTGTCCGCATATGGGGAAAACTTTTCATATTCAACCAAAGGCTGAAATGCATGTGAGAGCTGTTGAGTGCAAGAGGGAATCAGGGCAGCACCTAGGATTGTGCAAGGTGGATGGCGAGATTCTTAAATGGAACAACCAACACAAGGATTTGTTAGTACTGGACAATCCAGTCCAAGCGCATTTCATTACCAAATGTAAAATGTTTAAGTGTGCTTTGCCACTTCCCCACATAGGAGCAGTAGGCGTTGGGGCTGTAGGCATCAGTGGGCCAGTGTTATCACAAAATGAATTGCAATTAGTTTGTGAATTTTTAAATTTAGTTTTGCTCAAATGTGCGTTTAAGCGGAAAGGAACTTTTCTCTGGTTATTTTATCATACAGCTTACCAAAATTGTCAGTGTAACCATACCTGAACTGATTGTAATTGATGCCATAGTGTCATTTGCAACATTTGGTCTTACTATATGGGGAACTTTTTTCTGTCTTGTAATCTGCTAATTAATTAAGTAATGACATTCTCTTGATCAATTAGAGTTGGCACTGGGAATCAGTGCCCTCATGTTTATATTGTTATTTTATCATTGACTCCATAGTAGCCTAGTCCTATATTGAGGAAGTAAAAATTAAAAGCCTTAAATTCATGATTTTTGATTTCTACAGAGAAATTTTAAAATGTGGACAACAGTATGAGACTGAGCACCGCAATATACAGGCTTGTTATATCAACATTGACTGAAACTTAATAAAAGGTCATGGACATGTAACCAAGTCCCTGCTTTGAGTATTATTTTGCTACAACTGAAAAATTTAGGCAATGAGGCGAAAGTTGTGCTCATCTCGCCTACTAATAGAATTGAAAATAAACTCCACGAGTTCTGGCAAAAGCAATATACCAGACCTCATCCCAGCCTAACCTACAGCTGTTCCTAGTTATGGACCTGCCTCTTCTACCAACGATAATGCAGAATCCACAGCTCCTGATTGTTCTAACCTCTGCACTGCCACAGTTGGGATTTGTTCAGGTTTATTTTAAGCCTTAACTTTAAATTAAAATTCAAATTTTACTCTTATTAATCATTTTTTTAAATAACTTATTACTATACATTAATAAATCTTTTATCAGGATTGTCAGGGCCACAGATGATATTACATATCCCTTATTTTTTGATACCAGGGAGCTTAAAGCTCCTAGGTGTTGGATTATATTAAATTTAATGTGAGGAAGGCCGACCATGGGAAAGACACTTCCAAATTTGACCCAAAAGAGACAAAGCTTAGTAACAGGGAAGGCACCCCAGAGAAGCAATTCTATCTCTTGTTAACAGCGGGAACGCCACTTATGGGGAGGGGAGGGAACGTGTGAAGGGGCCGTAGCCAAAATTGAACACGTGTGGAGGAAGGGGTCTGATTTGATGAACCAAACTGGGAACCAGGAGGAGACCAGCTGTCTGCGATGTGGTGGGAGGTATCCAAACATTCATGCCTAAAAGTGGTCCACCAAATGAGACCAGAATCTGTGGACAGCTTCTGGGAGGGTGGGGGTGGAGCCTGCGATGGCATCCAAGACAATCGTGTGGATAGTCCACATGGCGATTCCAACCATCAGAGCATGGAGGGAGGGTGGAAGGGGTGAGGCCATTGATAAAACAAACATATCTCTTGACAGACTGGAGGATGTGTTTGATCCTGGCCCAGCAGACGTTGAACTTCACGCCATATCACTTTAGAGGTAGGACACTTCTCCAGGCGGTGGAACAGCGTTCCATACTGGCCACACACGACGCAGGATGAGTGTAAAGCGTTAGAGAGCTCAGCTGTATGGTACACCCACCTCAGGCAGCGCCACACATGGGAACAGATTTGAGGCTGCAACAGAGGATGGTGTGCGTATTTCCAGATAGTTTTTTGGGTCTCAATGGAGTAAGGGATGTCCATCATGTCCGGGTAGTCCACCCTGGATAGGACATGGGACCGTGTGGGGATCGCGCCATCTTGGATGGGTATCCCCTGTGCCTCTTGTGTGAACTGAGGAGAGGGGCAGCCTCTCTATGATGTATGTCCACTAATATGATTTCTCCACTCAGCGCTCCACATGGAGAGGAGGATTCGTTTGTAGTGGGTTTTTTTACCGTGAGGACCTGTGGCCGATGGGTTTGAAGCCAGGTATTTCATCAGGGAGTGAGGGTTCGATGGATTGGTAGGCCCAAGGCGCGGGAGAAGTTGGAGTGGGCCATGCGGGACCAGTGTTGGGAGGGGAGCGTAGGGGCAGTGACGGCCGCAATCCAGGTGCCCAAAATCTTGGCAGCATGGGCTTTGAAGTCAAGCAGGCCCATGACACCATGATGATGAGGGCCAAACATGATCTCTAGCCGTACTGGTGGTGGGCGGCCTGACCAAAGCCATCCTTGCAGCAGGGCATACAAGGATTTGAAAAAGCTTAGGGAGAAGGGGTTGGCGTGGGCTCCAAACCAGACTTTGGAGAGGAGCATAGAGTTGGCTAAAACAACCCTGCCAGTAAGGGAAGTAGGGTGGGCTCTGAGGGAGGCGATGCGCTTTATCACGTTGTCTAGAATATGACTCTCATTACTGCTGATGCGTATCCGCCTGCCTCCATCCACACGGCCAGATGGCGGACAGGCCCTATGGTAGGGCGTGGCGCAAAGGGGAGAACCAGTGGGGCGGTGTGGGGTGAGCTGGGAGGGCGAGCGCATGTGTGAGCATATGGGCCGGGATGGGCGCTGGTTGTAGGGGCCCAGCAGGTTTGATACCGACTAAAGAGGATGATTTCGGTTTTGGAGGCGTTCAGTGCAGCGTTACTTACCCGGGAATACTCCTGGATGAGAGCTTCAAGTGCGCGTGCATCTTTATTATTAGACACCCCAACTACACAGTCATCTGCAAACGCCATCATCTTGACTTGGGTTTGTCCTGGCACATGGACTCCAGTGAGTTGGGCATTCACATTTCGCAGTAGTGAGTCAAGGCTGAAGTTGTATAAGAGTGGGCTGAGGGGGTCCCCTTGTCAAGCCCCTTTGAGGGCGAACTACTTCCGTTAGGAAGCCAGGGCCACGTACTGCCATTGTTGCAGATTCCGTGAGCAGCATCACCCAGTTGACGAAGCGAGGGGGTAAGCGGAATTGATGGAGGCAGCCCTGAGGTATTCCCAGTTTACTCTATCAGAGGCCTTCTGTTGGTCCAAGAATACAAGTGCCCCAGAGGCTGTGGACTGGAATGCATTAGCCACAGAGTGCACGTTGTCCCAAATTGACTTTCTGGGTATGAAACCGAATTGTTCTGGGTGAGATGGTGGCAGATGCTACAATCCCTAAACGGTTAGCCATGATTTTTGTTAAAATTTTTGTATCCGTGTTAGTTAAAGAAATGGGGCGCCAATTAGCTAAGTCTAGCTTGTCCCCTTTATTGAAGAGTGTTACGGTGAAGGCCTCTTGTCCTCCTGGTAGGAGGCGCGTTTCCAGAAGGCTCTGTTCAGTGAGGCAACCAGTAGTGGGGATATATATTTGAAGTACTTTTTATAGAATTCATATGGATTGCCATCTGGGCCTAGGCATTTCCAGTTTTGTGCACCGCGGATGGCTGTCCATAATTTGTTCAGAGTAATCATATTCATTAATTCTAGGTATTAAGAAACGGTGCAGATGTGGGTTCAGTTGAGATATTCCACCACTTTGGCTGGCTGATTTTAATCAGATTGGTATAACTTGGAGTAATACATTTGTGTTTTGATTGCCACTTTGGCTGGCGTATCCGCAATGGAATCATCTGATCTTTGCACCTGTGTGCAGGCCACGCTTTGGCATGGTGTGAATATTTTTTAAAAAAATATGCGGTGCACTTGTCGCCCTCTGTAATGCGTTTGGCCTGTACTGAAAAACCTAATGTTTGTGTTGCCTTTTGAGCGCGTTGAGGTGGGTGGCTGCCTCCGCCCACTTCTGGCCCCATGCAAGGCTGTATCCTGTGGCTGGGATGTTGGACTCCAGGTGCGCCAACTCTGCAAGAGCGCGCGAGATGACAGCTGATGTGGCTTGTGGGTATCGGGAGGATAGGTGGCGAGAGTGGCGGATGGTATCCTCTTTGAAGGCTGCTCATGTGGAGATGGGGTCCGCGCAAAACATTGTAACAAACTCTTTTTCCAAAGTTGCTGATTCCACCCAAGTGGAAAATCCTGGCGACTCAAGATTGGGAGGGCGGAGTTTGCACCAATGTGGGGCCTTAGCGACTGTGACAGGTAGGTGGTAGGTTATTGAGACCAGCCAGTGGTCAGAGAATTTAATTTTTATTTTGAAGTGGAAAATGTGGGATTGGTTTTTGCTGGTGTAATGATAAGGTCTATGTGGGTCATGGACCATAATTGCCATTGTGGATGTGGGGTTGCGTCATGTTTTTGAGCAGCGGGGCTCACTGCAGCAGCGCATCCATTAACCCAAGGGTGTCCTTTAGAACGCAAAGTTCTACGTGACCCTGGGGGGCGTGGGAGGAGGAAGGCCAACGGTCCATTGTGGTGTTTAGCCAACAGTTCATATTGCCAACTACAAAAGGGTCTGGCGGTAATGGGAGGGATTTGACCAATGAAAAAAAATTCCTGACATTCTTGTGCACAGGTTGGGGCGTAGATGTTGATGATAGCATGTGCCACATCAGCCCATGAGAAAGTGACAATGAGGACTTGGCCATTGAGGAAGTATTCCAACAATAAATATTTGAAAAAATTGTTTTTCTGAACTAGCACACCATAGTGCTCTGACCAAAAGGATAGGGATGGGAGGGGCATGGTTTTCCAAGCATCCTCAGAACCTCGTGGACAGTGGGACTCCTGGATGGCCAGGATATCCATGGGTAAATTTCAAAAAAAACTCAGTTTCCTAGCCCAGGATGGCGAGGCCTTGAGTCTGGCGATATTCAACGTCCCTAAAGTGAAGGTTTCTTCCATCACACCTTAGGTGCATGGGGGTGGGCACCCAGGCCCACTAGCCTCCTCTAGATCCCCATGGGCCTTCATTGCAGCACGGGTGTTTACAGCAATGCTATCAGTAGTTTTGTTGATTTTAGCAGAAAGGTTTGCGTTGACTTTTGCCTTCACTTTTTGTTTCCTTGACATCGAACAAATTTTTTGTGGTGCGGATGAGTTCAGTGCACCATCGAGTGGGTCAAAAAAATTTCAGGTAGGTTGGAGACCAAGTCAGTTTTGACCAGAGCTTGGTTGCTAAAAGGGTGAATTTGAGTCACCCATCAGGATCCTCAGATTGGGTGGCCCAATCAGCATGGGCTTCCCAATCTGATTGGTTGATGGATTCCCAAGTTGCTTCCACCATGAAAGTTTTGATGTCCTCCTTGCATTGGGAGTGTGGGATAGCAGTGGTGATTTTTGGTCGCTTCCTTGGCCGCGGCCCTATGGGCCTGCTTGGCCTTCTTCCACTCCTGCGGGGAGATAGGCTTTACCAGTAGGTAGCAGCCTTGTGCTCCCCACGGGAAAGCCTCTTTGGTGCTTGTGGTTGGTTCATAGTGCGCCTCTCCACTGGCCATGTCCACCGAGGGGTGCTCTTGGAATGTGATGCCCTCCTTGGTGGGGCATGCATGTGCATTATGGCCAAACGCATCACAGTGGGTGCAGATGGGGGGCGCGCTGTCCACGGTTATTATGGAAAGGGTGGGTGGTATGCCCTTTGATATAGATACATGTGGAGTGTGGGATCTGGTTTAGGTCCAACATGATCTCCTCAGTTGGGGTCAGAACTGCTATGGCTTTGCTGGTGCACAGGTGTGGCATCAGCATAAAGCATTGCATCTCAAAAGATTGTACTTCGCCCTAAATGGTGAGACCATCTTTTAGGTGTATATCTAAAATGGCACGTTTTACTGTAGTAGGCAAAAAGTCAAACGTGAGGAAAAGTTGGTTGGATTTTGTCCATCTGGTGCGTTTGGTTTTGATGACCCATTGCCCTTCAGGGAGGTCAATCACTACACGCCAGCAGCTTCATATGCTGCCTCCTTGTTTTTGAAACTGAGGTCCAGCCAACTGCATGACATGGAGTGAGGTGCGATGTACACCGCAGTCAGGAAAAAAGTGTGCACATCCCCAAAAAATTTTCCCATAGAGCTGTTTGTTGGATGTCCAGAAAAACATGGACTCCATATTCCACCAATGAGAGTGGTTGGGAGTGAGGCGTGTTGATGTACTGGTTGCATCATGCTTGCCAAGCGAGGATTTCTGGGGAAATAGTGACCACCAGTTTTTTTAAATTTTTTTATTCCGCCGGTTTCTCTGGGGCGTTTTTAAACTTTTGAGGCCGCAGGCCTACCACCTGCTCCTCTTACCTTACTTGCTCAACTGCTCCCTGACATGGGCACAGACTAATCTCCTCTGTGAGATTATCAAACTAGAATTGGACTTGAATTGAATAAGTTGCAAAAGTGATTGCAACGAGAGAGAAAAGTTATAGGTGTTGGATTTACTTTTTTCTTTTCTTATTTGATAAATCTTTATTCCAGATACATTTTCTGGAGAGGTAAACCCAAAGATGTATGTCCAATTTTTATTTAAAATAGGGAGAAAAGAGAGAGTAACCTTCATTAGCTTAGATTTTACAATATAAGAAAATTTAGGGAAGTGTCTCAGTGAATTTCCAATCAGTTAAGTTAAGATCTATAATTAACATGAATTGGGGATTCTAAAGCAGACTAAATATCTCATGGAATAGGATTTTCTCACCGAATAAATCAGTATTGAACCCCAAGATTAGTAGGCTCAAAGGGAACAATAGTTTATTGCATAAGTCCGGGTTTACCCCTGACTTCTGGAGCCATTATTTCGTTGGGGATTATCCCAACATATGTTTGGGCTATTGGTCAGATTGGGATCATTTCTTGTTGGCTGACACATCTCAATCTCCACTTTGGGTAAGAATCCTGACAACGCCCCCCTCTAGACCTTAGCGTAGAGTGAAAACGGATAATGAAAGTGAATATGTATGTAATTTACTACTGTACCCTGAACAAACTCTACAATAGAGTGTTCATTGCTCCTCTTATAAATGACTTTGTAAGGCCCCAACCAGTTGGAGCCCAATTTTTTGTCATTACCTCCAGGCTGATGATGGTATAATAGGACTAAGTCACCCAGTTGGAAGGTGTGAAGGGGTCATTCTTATTTTTAAATTAATTAGTTTCTCTGCTAGTTGAAGCAGATAGTTTTCAGAAGCCAGGGCCTGGAGTTGGATAATTTCATTGGCAATACTTTGCATAGTAATTCAGGGGCTTTAAGGGAGGCCGGGTTAAGCATAGCCTAGACTTTAGAAGGCAGATGGTGGTTTCTACCGGACAACCCTTGGGAGGGCGACATCTTAGCTACAAGATGATACCTGATCCTATAGTCCAGAATTGCACTAGGAAATATTGGGTCAATGAAAGGGGTCAGTCATAGCCATTTTTTAGAGGGTTGCAGTTAGAGTACCTTTTACCCGCTCTACCATCCCATTGGTTTTGGGATGGTAGGGGATGGAGAGTAACTGTGTGGTTCCCATCAGTTCAGCATAATCTTTCATTAGCGAGAATTGGAATTTTTGCCCATTATCAGAAAGAATGATGTTAGATCATCCATGATGCGTGATAATACAATTATACAAAAATGTGGCGGTAGCCTTTTCCAAATCTGAGGGTAGAGATATTGTTTAAATCCACACAATAAAATGATCCACTATTAGGAGGAGGAAACGATGACCATTAGAGGCTCAAGGGAGAGGTCACACATCAATGCTAATAGTATGAAGAGGTTCACAGCGTGGAACCACTGGATGTTGAGATCAGGGATTAGGTCCGGCCTGACTTTTGCTTACCAGACAGGACACTAATATATCCTGGATTAAAACAAGCATTCCTTCCCAATAAAATTAAGTCATGAGCCACTGGTAACTTTCTAAATTCCCCATATGGCCAACTTACTGATGTCCCTTTTATATGATGTCAGTTAAGTCCAAAGGTCATACATAGGGCACCCACTTTTTGGACAAAAGTTTACACAATTGGCCGTTCTTAACTTAAAGGTTTATCAATTTTATTGATTAATCTTGTTGAAGTGTCAGAGATTCATCCTTCCATAAATGTGATTATGTTAGGAGGTTGTAGAGTCAATCCTCTTCAGTGTTGGGTAAAGTTAATATGTTAAGCTGGGATAGGCAATACACATATGGTGTATGGACCCTGATTAGTGGATGATATTTTAAACGTGGTTTTGAAATTATAACGCCCATCAGGCTAATCTCCCATCAAGTTCCTCCATTTGCTGCAGCCATCATAAAAGAGCATGGTCAGTAGTTATGGTGAAATGTTTCCATATAAATAAGGGCAAAAAAATTTGTTGGCCAGCAGGACCACCAAGCATTTTCATTCCATAATGCTATAGTTGCGTTGGCTTTGGATATGGTCTTGCTATAGTAATTGATAGGATGGTCCACTAAGTTTTCATCATGGTGAAGTAATATAGCTCTGATGGCTATATTGTTGGCATCGGTAAAGAGGAGAAAGGATTTATTATAATTTTGGTGAATAAGTACTGAAGAGTGTGAGATAGAGACGCATAGCAGGCTGAAGGCCTGCTGCTGTTTTTCAATCCACTGAAAGGGTATCACTTCATTCAGTAGATACAAGAGGTTCAGAAGTGTCTGAAAAGTGGGGTATAAGCTAGCAATAATATCCCATCATTCCTAAGAAAACTTGTATGTCTTATAAAGATATAGGGGGTCATCTTAGAAATGGCTAAGACCTTGTCATTCAATGAGGATATTCTGGCTTTTTTTACTTATGCCCCAGAAAATTCATCTCACTCTGAAAGAAAGAGCATTTTGTATCTTTTACTTTAATGATGTTTGCCATGAACCGCTGAAAAACTTGCCTGAGGTGAACTAGATGTTTGGTAAAGGTCCTTGAAAAAAATGGTAATATTATCAAGATAAACTAGCTTACATGACTGTTTTAAATCGTCTAAGAGTCCGTCCACGGCGCGTTGGAATTTACCAGGGGCATTGCATAACCCCTGAGGCATTTGAGCGGGCTCATATAGTCCTTCATTCAAAATGAGAGCGCATTTTTCCTGATCTTCTGGTGACAAATTGACTTGCCAATACCTGCTGACAAAATCCATAGACAAGAAAAAACTCTCTTTCACTTAGACACTGAAATTAGAGGCAGTTTAAAATTTGGAAAAATAAATAAAATTGCTTCCCAATAAAGCTAAAACTTATGAATGTTGATGCTTTCAACGCATGCTACCCCAGCTTGGGGTGGTGGTGTGCCGCCATCAGGCATCTTTTGGCCATCACCAAAGCATGCCCAGGCTGGCTCTTCTAGCCCCCCTAATGCTATTGGGCGTTTGTTTCACCTCAGGACTTAACCTCCCTTCTCACGAGTTCCCAGGCAATGCTTTGAAGCCAGTTTAATGCTCTCATGGAGCAATTTGCGTTTCAGCCTCCAGGTTGAATATGGGAACCTCTTCCTATATGCAAGCATAGCCATCTTTGAAATGCCCACAGAAGTGTTTAAACCCGACAGCTTCATAGATTTCTGCCCCTTTAAGGGGTATTTCAACATCAGTTTCATTCTGAGGATGATGCAATGGCAGCATCTAAGCTGCCATTAATTTTTAAAATTATTCCCTTTCCTACTGATCATATCAAGCTCCTGGATCAGGCCACTTTGGTGGTTCCTTTCGCCAGGTTGCCTTACCACCTTTCCCCCAAACGCCTCCACCACAAGCTCATGGATGGTTTGGCTGTTTACAGCGCAGACCCCATGCTGCGAATCTGGTTTCAAATGTAGCAGATCAATTTGTCAGGGCTGCATGCCTTTGCAATGATCCGCCCATTCCATCATGACACCCATCTTGTAAATCCTCCTTGCACAGTGATCAGATATACCCCTGGTCATCCCATTCTGGGTGCGCATAATGAATGGCTGTGCCATTTGTCCCTTATGCTTTGAGCTTGATCGCTCAAATTGCAAGTGCCCTACATCTTCTGCCTCCGCCACTTCCACTGCTCCCCCTCCAGCGTTGGTTCAGCTGCTGCTGTGCCCAAACTTTTCAGGTGGGGCTCGATTAACCCACTCCCAATCTCAGCGAATTATGGCATGGCTTCCAAAACTGCAGCCAATCAACATTTTAAAATGTATAAAGATTTTGATGATTTATAACAATCTGAACTGATGGCTGAAACAGTTTCAGCAGAGCTGCCATGGTATACAGTCCATGGCCAATCAGATGTGGCCAACTTGCCAACTAAGGTGTCCAGCATTAACTGAGTCAAATCCTTTTGAGTGTCTCAATTGAATTGACAAAAAAGACTAAGCATATAATGTTAAACTGGATTTTGCATTAAATGATTTTTTTGCCAGTCCTCTTATAAAGCACCCCCGCCATTTTCGTCCTAAAAACGGTCATCCCATTTATAAAACCACAAATAAAATGCCATTTGAAGCCGTGGCAGCTCCATTCAACACCTTATGACGCCAGCAATTCTACGAGGCAATGAAACCCTGGTTGAGAATATTTCTTTCCCCAATTTCCCTCATGATTTTGAGGAAGAGGAGAAGTATAAGATTGAGGAGCTGGCTTTTGGTGCAAGCTGCACTTGCATTGATGTATAAAAAATTCTCTTTTCTACCCTGATTATACTGAGACCTATCAGAGCATACAGTCATTTGCTTGTGTGCCTGATCTAGTCACTTTTTCTGGGCATCAAATTGATCAATATGTTGAGGCGATGGACATTGCCAGCCTCATTAACAAAAAAACCACCAAATATATCTCATTATGCCACATGTTGCTGATGCTCAACCCTTATGCTGTAAGCCATGGTCCATCAGATAAAGCGGGCTCAGGACAAAAGTTTTCTCAAAGCATATTTACCTTGTGATATGGCTTCCTAAGCTGATAACTTAGGGGCTATATTAGAATTTTTCTAAAAATCACTTTATTTGGCTCATTTGAAGATAAAGATGCATGGTGGCTCCCCCTTTTGGGTTGGGCACCACTAGTGCTAAGAACTATCTGTTTTATACAATTGTAGTCCAATATTGTAAAAAGACTGCTTTGATTATTAATGACTATAAAATTGGCCAAATGACCTAGGTTGATTCCCAGTTAACCCCTTAAATTTTGGTAACGCCTATATTAATACTTAGGCAAAAACCACAAGTTCAAGCAGTTGATTGCACCAACTTGTCAGCTAAATCTGAGGAGTCATTATGAGGTCAAATCCCTTTAACAGAAAAATTTAGGGAAACTAACACCACGGAAACCAGAACCTTTTATAGGGTGGAAGGGGTCCAATATAGTGATAATATTTTGCCCAATGGTTGGGTAAAATTTATAAAATGGTTGCTCCACGAACATATTCTACCTGCAATTGACTTACCATCAGCTGATCCATCAACGTGATGTAAAGCTCCAGTGATACAATAGGTCAAATCTCTATATTCCCTACTTTATTTATTTGGGGAAGGTCAACCAGGGGACAAGCACTTCTGATATAGTGGGGGAACTAATGTAATTTGAAAAATTAAAGACACCCCAGAGAGTCCAAGGCCCCTCTTGTTGTCTCCAGGATCACCAAGTTTAGGAAGGTAGGGAAGGGGGTTATGCTGGCTTATTCTTGGATGCAGCATTTTTAAGGAAAGGATCAACCTTTAGGAACCATATAGGAAACCATGAGTTTATTGTCCTTCTGTTATGGGGGTCATAAGTCCTAACAGCCATGCTTGAAAATGTTCCAATATATGGCTGTGGAAGCAGCGATGGCTTCTTGGATTGTAGGCGCTACTCCTGTGAATGATTCCAGTACTATTTTATGTATTGTCCATAGTGCTATTGCTACTATTAACGCCCTGAGGGATGGGTGGATAGGAGAGTCCATGTTTATAGCGAAGATGTTCCTTGTTAGGCTAAATGGTTGTCCAATTTCTTGGCGGAATAAGCGCATGGTCTCTTTCCATACAGCCACTGATGTTGGGCATTGTTCTAAATGGTGGGTAAGGGGGTGGAAGGCGAGTCGGTAAGGGTATATGGCTACCAACCTGAAGGTTGCTGGTTCGAATCCCACCCTTCGCACATCAATTGAGGTGCCAGCCAAAGGAAGCTATTGGTGGTTAGTAGGTCTAATAACACGAAAACCTTACACATGACGTAACCAGAAAAATTTGAGTCCTGATCCAGAGGTGGAAAAATTTTCTTTGGTGGAGTTTACCCTGTTCAGGTTTAATGTCATTTCTTTCTTTCAGTAATGCCTGTCCCCTGGTTGGCTTGCCTTGGTTATATAAATGGTGGGCTAAGCTTCCATACTGACCACATATTGTACATGAGGTGTGAGTGGCATTTGGCTGTTCTGCCGTGCGGTATACTCTCCTCATGCACCTCCATACATATGCTCTTATCTTGGGTTGGAGTAGATGGTGATGTGTGTATCTCCATACTCTTCTTTGAGTCTTCAGGTTTTAGGGTATGTCCATAAGGTCCAGCTAATCTATCCTGGCTATGGTACTCGGATTTCTGCATATCATATGTCTGTGACTATTTGGTCATTGATTTCCTGTCTGTAAGTTAGCCTTGGGCGTCCTTGGTGACTGGTTTGGCCACTTATGTGGATCTGCCATGTCACCCTTCTCATGGCTAGGAGTATTCATTTGAAATGTGCAGGTGTGCCGTGTGGTCCAGCAGCTGTATGATGGGATGCCAGATACTTGATTAATGTTTTTGGGTGTTCTGGGTTTCTTATTTGGAGTGCTCATGCAAAGTTATAACTTGCTGTTCTGGCCCAATGTGTATCTGGAAGATCTGGGTTAGTCACCTGAGCTATCCAGGATCCTAGTATATGGGTCGCTTGCTCTACGTAGCTAGTGAGCCCCATGCCTCCATTCCTTCTAGAGCCAAATAGTGTTTTTCACGTACAGAGGGGTTGTAATTGGATCAGAGCCATACTTGTAATAGGGTGTGAATTATGTTGAAGAAGGATGGTGAGAAAGCGATTGCATGGGCCGTGAACCATATGATTGATAGAATCATAGAGTTGGCTACTGTGACCCTTCCTGTTAGACCTGTTTGGTGTCCATGTAAGTAGTAAATGCGTTTTGTTATTTTGTTTAGAAGTTTATTTTCCATCATGGAATTTGCGTAGCTTCCTGCTTCTAACCATACCCCCAAGTGACGAACAGGTCTAGCTGTTGGCTTGGTGGTGAAGGGAAGTTTCAGTGGGGTCATTGCTGATTTTCGCCTCTTATGTCTGGTGAGGAGTTTTGGTGTTATATTAGTTTTTTAGCCCTAGGTAGATGGAGTCCAATGGGTCTGATATTTTCCTGGGAGTATAATTTCAGTTTTCTCAGTGTTAAGTGATGCAGTACTTATGGCTGAGTAATCTTGTATTATCTTCTCAATTCTACAAGCGTCCTAATTATTAAGTATGCCCACCACACAATCATCAGCGAAGGCCATCATTATGACTGGTGTTTGGCCCTTGACATTGATTCCCTTGAGAAGTGTATTTGAATTCTGGATTAGAGGGTCTAAGCTAAATTTGTAAAGTAGAGGGCCTAAGGGGTCTCCTTATTTGAGTCCTTCTGTGGAATGACTGGGTTGGTTAAAAAGCCTGCTCCCTGCACAGCCATGATAGCAGACTCTGTTAACAACATCACCCATTTCATAAATCTATATGGGAGTTTGATTTTATGAAGGCAGGCCCTAAGATAGGTCCAGTTCACCCTGTCATATAACTTTTGTTGATATAAAAAGACAAGTGCTTTAGAGGTTTTGGACTGGAAGACATTTGCAGCTATGTGGATGTTGTCCCATATGGATCTTATTGAGACAAATCCATATTGTGAGGGGGATATCGCGTCAGTTGCAATTTTTCCTAGTCGTTTGGCCATGATTTTTGTGAAAATTTTTGTATCTGTGTTGTTAGGGAAATTAAGCGCCAGTTGGAAAGGTCTAGTTTGTTTCCTTTTTTTGAACAAAGTGACAGTGTAGGCTTCTTTGCCTCCAGGTAGGAGGAAAATTTTCATGATACACTTATTCATTGAAGCTAGAAGAGTGTTAAAAAATTTAATAAAATATTTTATGAAATATTTATAGATAATCCCAGCAGGTCCAGGGCATTTCCCTCTTGGTGCACCGCGTACTATTTCCCATAATTCCTCATGTGATATTTAAATTTAAATTTAAATTTATTGCGGGGAAGGCTGACCATGGGATGGACACTTCCGAATATGACTCAGATGAGACAAAACTTAGTACCAGGGGAGGCACCCCAGAGAAGCGATGCTATCTCTTATTGCCAGTGGGAGCGCCACTTATGGGAAGGGGAGGGAACGTGTGTAGGGGGCGTAGCCACTATTGAGCACGTGTGGAGGAAGGGGTCTTATTTGATGAACCAAACTGGGAACCAGGAGGAGACCAGCTGTCGGCGACATGGTGGGAGATATCTAAACATCCACGCTTGAAAGTGATCCACCAAATGAGACCGGAATCTGTGGACAGCTTCAGGGAGGGTGGGGATGGATCCGGCGATGGCATCCAAGACAATCGTGTGGATAGTCCACATGGCGATTGCAACCACCAGAGCACGAAAGGAGGGTGGGAGGGGGAGGCCATTGATGAAGCAAACATATCTCTTGACAGACTGAAGGGATGTGTTTGATCCTGGCCTAGCAGACGTTGGACTTCGCGCCATATTACTTTAGAGGTAGGACACTTCTCCAGGCGGTGGAACACCGTTCCATACTGGCCACACACGACACAGGATGAGTGTAAAGCGTTAGAGCACTCAGCTGTACGATACACCCGCCTCAGGCAGCGCCACACATGGGAGCGGACTTGAGGCTGCAACAGAGGATGTTGTGCGTATTTCCAGATAGTCTTTTGGGTCTCAGTGGAATAAGGGATGTCCATCATGTCCAGGTAGTCCACCCTGGATAGGACTTGGGGTCGAATGGGGATCACGCCATCATGGATGGGTAGCCCCTGTACCTCTTGTGTGAACTGAGGAGAGGGGCGGCCTCTTTGAGTTGTATGTCCACTAATACGAATTCTCCACTCTGCTCTTCGCATGGAGAGTAGGATTCGTTTGTAGTGGGTTTTGGTCCCGTGAGGACCTGTGGCCAATGTGTGTGATGCAAGGTATTTCATCAGGGAGTGGGGGTTTGATGGATTGTTGAGGCCCAAGGCTCGGGAGAAGTTGGAGCAGGCCGCGCGGGACCAGTGTTGGGATGGGAGTATAGGAGCAGTGACGGCCGCAATCCAGTTGCCCAGGATCTTGGCGGCATGGGCTTTGAAGTCACGTAGGCCCATGCCACCATGATGATGAGGGCCAAACATAACCTCTAGCCGTACTGCTGGAGGGCGGCCTGACCAAAGCCAACCTTGTAGCAAAGCTTACAGGGATTTGAAGAAGCTTGGGGAGAAGGGGATGGCGTGGGCTCCGAACCAGACTTTGGATAGGAGCATAGAGTTGGCAAGAACAACCCTGCCAGTGAGGGTAGTAGGGTGGTCTCTGAGAGAGGCGATTCGCTTCGTCACGTTGTCCAGTATATGGCACTCCATTACTGCTGACGCGTATCCTCCTGCCTCCAACCACACACCCAGATGGCGTACCGGTCCTATGGTAGGTCGTGGCACAAAGGGGAGCACCAGTGGAGCGGTGTGTTTTGAGTTAGTAAGGCGTGGACATGGGCGAGCAGATGGGCCGGGTTGGGAACTACTTGCTGGGGCCCAGCAGTTCTGAAACTGACCAAGGAGGATGATTTCGGTTTTGGAGGCGTTCAGTGCCACATTGCTTACCCGGGAATATTCCTGGATGAGGGCTTCAAGCGCGCGTGCATCTTTGTTATTAGACACCCCCACCACACAGTCATCTGCAAACACCATCATCTTGACTGGGGCTTGGCCTGGTACATGGACCCCAGTGAGTTGGGCATTCACATTTCACAGTAGTGGGTCAAGGCTGAAGTTGTATAAGAGTGGGCTCAGGGGGTCCCCTTGTCGCAGGCCCCTTTGAGGATGGACTACTTCCGTTAAGAAGCCTGGGCTGCGCACTGCCATTGTTGCAGATTCCGTGAGCAGCATCACCCAGTTAATGAAGCGGGGAGGTAGGCGGAATTGTTAGAGGCAGGCCCTAAGGTATTCCCAGTTTACTCTATCATAGGCCTTTTGTTGGTCCAAGAATACAAGTGCCCCAGAGGCTGTGGACTGACAAACATTAGCCACAGAGTGCACGTTATCCCAAATTGGCCTTCTGGGGATGAAACCAAATTGTTCTGGAGAGATGGTGGCAGATGCTACAGTCCCTAAATGGTTAGCCATGTTTTTTGTAAAAAATTTTGGTGTCTGTGTTTGTTAGAGAAATGGGGCGCCAGTTGGCTAAGTCTAGCCTATCCCCTTTCTTGAAGAGTGTGACTGTAAAGGCCTCATGTCCTCCTGGTAGGAGGCGCATTTCCAACAGGCTTTGGTTGAGTGAGGCTAGCAGCAATGGGGATATATATTTAAAATATTTTTTGTAGAACTCATATGGAATGCCATCTGGGCCTGGGCATTTTCAGTTTGGCGCACCGCAAATGGTAGTCCATAATTCGTTTGGAGTAATTAAATTCATTATTTCCGGGTATCAGAAAATGGTGCGGATATGAGCTCTGTCAAGAAATTCTGCCATTTTGGCCGGCTGAATTGGTCCGGCTCAGTATAACTTGGAGTAATATCTTTGCGTTTTGATTGCCACTTTGGCCGGTGTGTCCACAATAGAATTGTCCGATCTTCGCACCTGTGTGCAGGCCACACTCTGGCTTGGTGCAAAATTTTTTTTGAAGAAGTATGCGGTGCACTTGTCGCCTTTAGTGATGCGTGTGGCCCTGTATTGGACACAAACCCGATGTTTGTGTTGCCTTTCAAGTGTGTTGAGGTGGGCTGCTGCCTCCGCCCACTTCTGGCACCATGCAGGGCTATATCCTGAGGCTGAAATGTTGGACTCCAAGTGGGCCAATTCTGCCAGTGCACGCGATATAACTGCCAATGTGGCTCATGAGCATCTGGATGAGAGATGGCGATAGTGGCGGATGGTATCTTCTTTGAAAGTTGCCCATGTGGAAATGGGGTCCGCGCAAAACGGTGCAACAAACAATTTTGCCAAAGTTGCCTCTTCCACCCACGTGAAAAATCCTGGCGACGCAAGCTCTGGGGGGCGGATTTTGTACCAATGTGGGGCCTTTGCAACTGTGATGGGTAAGTGGTATGTTATCAAGACCAGTCGGTGGTCAGAGAATTCCATTTCCATTGTTTTGAAGTGGGAGATGTGGGTTGGAATTTCGCCGGCGCTAGAATAAGGTCAATGCAGGTCATGGACCTTAATTGGCCGTTGTGGACATGGGGACACATCATGTTTTTGAGCAGTGGGGCATGTCGTGGTAGTGCATCCATTAACCCAAGGGTGGCTTTTAGAATGCGTAGTTCTACATGACCCTGTGGAGCGTGGGGTGAGGGCAGCTACCAGTCCGTTGGTGAGGTTAGCCAACAGTTCATGTCGCCAATTAGGAAAGAATTGGGGGTAGCGGGAGGGATTTGACCGATGAGAAAAATTCATGACGCTCTTGTGCACCGTTTGGGGCGTAAATGTTGACAATTGTGTGTGCAACATTGGCCCATGAGAAGGTGACAACGAGCACTCGGTCATTTAGGAATGTTTCTGAAGATGTAAATTTGAAAAAATTGTTTTTACAAATTAGCACCCCACAGTGCTTCGACCAAAAGGATAGGGATGGTAGGAGCATTGTTTTCCAAGCTTCCTTGGAACCTCATGGACAGTGGGTTTCCTGGATGGCCAGGATATCCACAGGTAAATTGTTTTGTAAAAAACTCAGTTTCCTAGCCTGGGATGGGGAGGCCTTGAGTCCAGCGATATTCAGCATCCTTAGAGTGAAGGTTTCCCCCTTCGCACCTTAGGTGTGAGGGGTGGGCTCCGGGCCCACCAGCCTCTTCCAGGTCCCCATGGGCTTTCACAGTAGCGTGGGTATTAGCAGCAACGCTATCAGGATTTTTGTTAATTTTTGCGGAAAGAGTCGCGTTGGCTTTGGCCTTCGCTTTTTGTTTTCCCGACGTCGGACAAATTTTTTGCGGTGCAGATAAGTTCAGTGCACCATCAAGTGGGGCAAAAAAAATTTTTCGGTTGGGATAGGTCCCAAGTCGGTTTCAACTGGGGCTTGGGTGCAGCGATTGGGTGAGATTGAATCTCCCATCGGATCCTTGGATTGAGTGGCCTGTTCAGCTTGGGCCTCCCAATCTGATTGGGTGATGGATTCCTGAGTAGCTTCTACCGTGAAGGTCTCCATGTCCTCCTGGCGTTGTGAGTGTGGGATGGTGGTGGTGACCTTGGCCACTTCCTTGGCCGCAGCCCTACAGGCCTGCTTGGCCTTCTTCCACTCCTGTGGGGAGATGGTCTTTACCAATAGGTAGCAGCCTTGTGCTCCCCATGGGAAAGCCTCTTTGGTGCTTGCGGTTGGTTCGTAGTGCGCCTCTCCGCTGGCCATGGCCGCCGAGGGGTGCTCTTGGAATGTAACGCCCTCTTTGATGGGGCACGCGTGTGCCTTATGGCCAAACGCATCACAGTGGGTGCAAATGGGGGGCGCGCTGTCCACGGTTACCTGGAATGGGTGGGTGGTGTGCCCTGCAATGTCAATAAAGGTGGAGTGCAGGATCTGGGTTAGGTCCTTCGCGATCTCCTCAGTTGGGGTCAGAACTGCGATGGCTTTGCCGGTGCACAGGTGTGGCATCAGCATGAAATGTTGCATTTCAAAAGATTGTATTTCGCTGTATATGGCGAGACCATCTTTCAGGTGTTGCTCCAAAATGTCACGTTTTACCGTAGTAGGCAAAAAGTCAAACGTGAGGAAAATTTGGTTTGATTTTGTCCATCTGGTGCATTTAGTTTCAATGACCTGTTGCCCTTTGGGGAGGTCGACCACTACGCGCACCGCTGCAGCCACGTCTGCTGCTATTTTGCTTTCAAAACCTAGGTCCAGCCAACCGCGCAACATGGAGTGAGGTGCAACATACACCGCGGTCAGGAAAATTTTGTGTAAATCTTCATAAAATTTTTCTCATAGGGCCATTTTTTAGATGTCCAGATACACACGGACTCCAAATTCCACCGACAAAAGTGGCTGGGAATGTGGCGTGTTGATGTACTGGTTGCATCGTTCTTGCCATGCGAGTATCTCTGGGGGAATTGTGACCGCCAGTTTTTTTAGATTTTTTTCTATTCCGCCAGATTCTCCGGGGCGTTTTTGAACGTTAGAGGCCGCGGGCCTTCCGCCTGCTCCTCTTGCCTTGCTTGCCCAACTGCTCCCAGACATGGGCGCAGACTAATCCCCTCTATGAGATTATCAAACTAGATTTAGTCTTGAATTGAATGGGTTGCAAAAGTGTTTGCAACGAGAAAGAAAAGTTTTTCCTCATGTGATATTAAGTTGGTTAAATTGTTATTATGGGCCGCACTGTCAATATGTGCGCTTGAAAGGAATTTTTCAATTTTTCTGGTTCAACCAGTTCAGACTTATATAATTTTGTATAAAACTTATGCACTTCAGTCATGACTTCTTTAGGTGATTCTGCAATGGATTTTTCTGGTTGATGGACCTATGTGCAAGCTATCATATTTTTCTGGGCGTGGAATCAAGGGAAAAAGTAGCTCGAGCAAGTTTCTCCATCTCTTATGTTTTGGCTTTATAATGAACTCCAACTTGGTGTTGGCATTCACAGATTAGGTTGTTTATTTGATCAGAAACCTCCGCCCATTTGCAACCCCATCCAGGGCTGTAACCCATGCATGGTAGTTGTTGTCTAGGTGGTTAATTTCTGCTAAGGTGTGTTTGATAAATAGTGAAGCTGCCCTTTGTCTTCTAGATGATGTATGTTTGATTTATTGGGTTGTTGATTTTTTGAAGTTTTCCCAGGTGCTTAGTAGGTCTGAGCAGAAAGGTGTTTGAAAATCATGGGTTGATGATTTATCCTCCATCCAGGATTGAAATTACGAGTCAGTTAAACTTTCTGGGCGTATTCTGCACCATCTGGGTACTTGGTTCCGCCGATTTATAGGACACTGGAACTACCAAATGGTTGGAAAATTTGATTTTTGTAGTTTTAAATTTTGAATTTGGTGACGAGCTTTAATTGGTGCAAGTATTAGGTTTATCCATGAAATAGAGGCAAGTGTACCATTGTGTACATGTGGGCGTGTCATGTTTTGTAGCAGGGGTAGCCTTTTTGGTAGCGGATCATATAGCTCCAGGGTGGCCTTTAGTATGCGGAGTTCCACTTGCCCTTGTGGTATCTCCATTGTGTATGGCCATCAGTCCATATCTGGATTAATCCAGGTGTTCAAGTCACCCATGATGAAAGTACTTGCTGGGAGATTTAGTTGTGTTAGGGCTGTTTTAATTTCTCTTCAGTCAGGTGCACCGTTTGGGGCATATACTTTAGCTATTGTGTGTACTTCAATGTGCCATGAGAAGGTTACGGTTAGTACATGGCCATCCAGGAATGAATTTTATTGGTAAATATAAATATTTTGGTTTGCACATACTATCACCCCACAGTGTAGTGACCAAAACAAAATTGTTGGGAGGAACATTTTTTCTCATGCCTCCTCCTCTCCCTGTGTACAGTGGGTTTCCTGCACCACCAGGATATCCACAGGTGGGTTTCATAGGAGACTCAACTTCTTGGCCTGGGATGTTAAGGCCTTGAGTCCCACTATACTCAGTGTCCCTATCTCTACTGAGACGCCTGATGCGCCTCAGGAGCGGTTAGCAGGGCCCCCCAACCTACTCCCTCACTCACATTACTCTCCAATGCACCTCTTCTGCGGAGGGCATAGCCATGAGTAGGAGTTGGGGTGTATTCTGCCCCTTTCATTGCCGCTGTTTTTTCTCATCTCTTGGCTTTTCTTGGTTTCAATTTATCACTGCAATGCACTTGTGTGCCTTTATTGGCTGTATTATTTTCTTATGCATTCCACTATTTGATTTTCCTTCCTAATGAGTTAAATTCTGCAATTTTTGGGGGTGCGCTGAACCCCAGTTTTGCTGCATTTTTTTCAAAATCAGGTTCTGGTGAATTAAATCAAGTCAGATTGTGTGTTTGGTTTTCTATGAGATTTGATTAGTTCATTATTTTTGAATTCATCCATGTCTTACTAGATCTGTTCCAGTAATATGAATGATCCTTCTGAGGCCTTTGCCTTGGCCGCAGCCAGCTTGTGAGCTTTTTTAGGCCATCTTTCATTTTTTGGGGAAATGGGTTCAAATTATTTTATATTGCTATGTTCTCCCCAGTTGAATGCTTGTGTTGTATCCGTGATTTTGGTGTACTCTGAGTCATCTTCGCCCATTTCCTCTTCACAGAATTCCATTTCTCTCAGGCATTCTTTTATGGGGCAAGCATGAATCTTGTGCCCAAAGGCCTGACAGTGGAAGCATATTAGGGGTGCGCTTTCCCCTGTTGCGTGGAACAGCCGGGATTTTTCCCATTAATGGTGAAGGATGTGATGTAAGGGATTTTTATAATATCCTACACTACCTCCTTGTTCAGGGAAATAATTGTGATTGTCTTCCCAGTGCTAAGGGTCAGCATTAGCTGGAATCTTTGCATCTCAATTTGTTTAATTTCTCCATAGGCTTCCAAGCCTTCTCAGAGATGTCTTTCGACTACTGTGCGCGCCAGTGTGGTCAGAAGATAATCAAAAATTATAAAAATATCTTTAAGTTCTGTCCATTAGGTGTGTTTGGTCAGTACCAAATGCTGTCCTTTGGGAAGGTCAAGTACTACTCTGACCTTCGCTGCTTCATTCGCTTCTTCTTCAGTTTTGAACCCAAGATTTACCCAACCTTTGCAGATAGCATGGGTTGTTAAGTACACTGTAAGCGGGAAAAATTTATGTACAGGCTTAAATGAACTTTTCCCACATTGTCAGTGTTTCTACGCTCAGGAATACTCCTTTCCCATGATCCACCAATGACAGTGAGTGCGTTTGGGATACTTCCATATAACTGCAGTATTTTACTAAAAAAATCAACGAAACCTGCGGTGAGCACCACTCCAGGTTTTTTGTTTTTTACTGAGATTTTCGTTTGTACCTGTGCACTTGGTACCTTTGGGAAGTGCAGGTCCAGGTCCGCTGCCCTTTACCGCGTTTGCCAAACTCTTTGCTTTATAACTCATACTCATCTCACCTGGTATTGATTATCAAATTGTGCTGTTTGAATTAAATCATATTACGAAAAGTGATAGTAATTGGAAAGAAAAGTTATATTCCCTACTTTATATATTACTAAGCTATTATGACAATAGCATTGAATTCCCTGTGAAGCTCAATATAGTTTATAAACTAAGCTGCTAGATATCATAATGTCACTTATTATTCTCCCCAGTGACTAATAGTACTGATATAGAAAACATTACTCTTTTTTATCTTAATTTTCTTATTTTGCAATATCTAGTTGAATAACCCCTAGTAATTATTCTTCCCTGCAGTAGAGAATCTTATTCTCCTGAAAATATTTGTTGAAATTTAGGTAGAATAAGCACAAGTTAGCAACACCAAAATCCTAAAATCTGACAAGTGGTGCTCGTTACATGGGGTAGTACACCACAAAACACTTATCAAAAAAGGAGGGTGTTGGGGCAATTAACACTCACATCCTACCCACTGCCTCTGACCCTGGTCTAGATGCTTTGGTATAGCAGTTAGCCAACTCTTTGTCTCGACTTGAAACCCTCAAACAGCATACATGTAAAGCCTCTCATTAGGTTGCTCCAATTATAGCTAAACCCCCTTTCCAAGACAAATTTACCTTATAAGAGGGTAGCATTGCCTCATTCTTTTTATGTATGAGGCGGTTATGGAAGGGACAACTGATCCTTAAAAAGTAAATTACATCATCCTTGACTCAGCCGCTCCACCCAAGAGGTGATGGCACCTTCTATGGACACCCTTAAAACTTGGGCTGGGGTAAAGAAAGCGCACATTGAGTAGTTTGGATTCTCGCAGCACTTTCAAAGACAAAAATAGGCTTTTATGTGCCTTATTCTTATGGAAGGAGAGTCGATCACCTCTTTTGTTGATTAATTTTTATAGTGAAACACAAACACTGTTGTTGGCTAAAATGCTCCCACTAGACAATGCTATTACTACTGAAATTAGTTGGATTGGCGTCTCATCCCTCTTTGCGATGCAAAGCTCTTCCATCATGCGCTCCTTCCAAAATATAAGAAATTTCAAGGAGGCCTTGTTAGTGGTGGCTGAATTTTATGAAAGTGATACTACTCAAATAGCTCTGAGGTGAGAATCTGTCTATCCCCTCCAGACTCTTCTATGGCTATCTCTCTTTAAATTCTGCTTGCGTTATGCTGCTGCAACAAAATGCTCCTCCCCATGTGAAGATAGGCAGAGGATACTAAAAATTATGGGACAGCGCTCCTCTCCATCTTCAGCACCCCATGTGCATCCATGAATTTAGCTTCCATTTTGCCCTGCTCTCCTCCTTCTTTGGAGTGGCTTTCTAGGGTGCATCAATTGTCACGTCCTGCTGAGGCAATATCTCAATCCCCCTTTGCATCTCCACTGGCCATCACTTGCTCAAAATTTGTAGCCATGGGGCAGTTAAAACCCCCTACGTTAAAGCCTAAATGTAGAGCCATAACACTTACAGCGTCTCCAGAAAAAGTCACCTGGGTAATTAAGCGCCTCTCAGGACCTCTCCTGCAACAAGGGAATCCCTGACCTTACCTCACCACCAATGGGATCTTTGACTTGTATTGAGAATCCCTCTGACAACTAATCTGAAAGGGGTTGCGAAGATGTCAGTCACTACCTTTAGGAGCCCCAGGTGAAGTGGAGATACCTGACAGGTTAAGCTCTGATAGAGTGGACATGGATAGGATTTTCCGTTAAACTTATCCGCCATGTGTTGAGGGGTTTTGAGGTGATTGACACTGTCAGTGAAGCTGACCAGATTATTTCTACCTTGATCCACTCAAACCAGTGTGTTGATAAACTTCAGTCTATCCAGGATAAATACCCTGAGACTGCTAAATGACTTTCTTCTACTCTCCGTTAAAAGAAGGTCCTTGTTCTTTCCCCCAAGTTGGGTGGAACCTTAACCAGAATAGAGGTCATCTTCAATGGAGTGCGGATTAGGGCTATCCTATACACTGAGTCCCTAGTAAGCATTGTGTTGTCAAAACTCATTAAAAAAGTTTAAGCTGTCCCCTGACCTAGACTACACCCAGGAGTTTGGTACTGCAGGCCTAAACAACACCTGTACCATTTGGGCGTACTTTTCTCTTCCCATCCATTTTAGAAAGCACATCTTGTCAGCTCCAGCGATGGCCCTAACTAACAATACATATAATTTACTCACTGGTACCCAGTTCATGCTCAAGTATGAAGGGATTTTTAACATGAAGCAGGGTTATCTCTTCCTGCTTAACTATGCGATTTCTCTGATTTTAACCAATGAATAGCTTAATAAAAAGGATTATGTTTGCACAGCTAGTATCCCTCTTCCGCTTTATTATTACTTTACACCACGGCAGGATGGCATAAAAAATGTTGCCTCAATCAGTGGATGCCCTGGAGTGTATTCCTTTCTATGCTTCTGGAGAGGTGGACATTAAGGCTGGGGAACAAAGGTTAGTTGACACAAAGATTACCATGCAAATCCCACACCACTGCCTACTGCACCTAATCATCATTGATGGAGCTGGTCCTTTAGAGCCCAGAGTTTTTACAGGCGTGATAGACCCCGCAGATCATATGCATATCAACTTACTGCTAGGGAATTTCATTAATAAGGATATGGTTGTAAAAACGCATCATGAGACAAGAAGAGGAATGCTGCTTCTTCTTGAGGAAAAAAACAAGTTTACTGTATTGGGTCTATAGCAGATATGGGCTTACCCGCTAATCAGTCTTTATATAAACTACCTTCTGTATAAATCTTCAATCAACTAACCTCAAATGAGCTGGATAAATTCCACACCCTGCTCAAGGCCTAGAGCGACATTTTCTATAAATCTGACAATGACTATGGGCACATGACGGGGTGGACTCATACTATTGATGTTGGGGAGGCTCACCCTATCTGCTTTAAACCCTACTGAAATTCCAAAGTTGAGGAGCTACAGGTGTGGATGGAGCTCAGACAGCTGCTGGACGCTGGGTTACTAAAGCCTTCTCATAGCCCTTGGTCATCCCTGTTCCTAATGAAAAAGAAGAAAAATGGAGGTCATCTTGTAGCGATGGACTACCACAAATTGAACAACTGCACAAAGAAGGCTAGCTATCCTATCCACCACATTGATGACGCTATGTCCCAACTTTCTGGGTCTAAATTCTTCTCTGCCATGGACTTTTCTAATTGTTATTAGCTGTTGGAATTTATATACCATATTATCCAGCTTGAGAATTATCTAAGCTTCAATTAATTTAAAATAATGGTTCATTTATTTAATTTAGCTTATTGATTAAGCTTTGAGATGTTGCTTGATTATTTCATCTCTTTGGTGATAATCACCGATTAAATGGGTAATATTAATTCACAGAGGATCAAATTCGATGAGTATTATAATTCCAATTTTGTCAGGGATTGTTGCTAACAAATTGGAGATGAGTAAATTGACTTGAAATGAGTATTTACTCATGTGAAATTATCAGGTTTGGTAGCCAACATGTGGGCTGATATGAATAGCGATTTAATTACGCTATTCCTTGTGAATATTAGCTGGATATTTCCTGAAATTGAACCAATATCCCTTTTCATCAGCTAGGCGTTCCAAGAATATCGTGGTTACCATGAATAACCCTAACACATGTCTTCATCATTTTACCCTATAAATATTCCCTCACTTTAATAATAAAAAACACCCTAGTACTGTGAATACTTTATTATCAATTGTTTGTTTACTTCAAAGTGAAATTGTGAAGAAGTACTTCCTGTCTAAGTCAACGCCAGAGTGAGGTTGAAGTCACTTGAACCTTTATATTGCCAGAGTAGGGAAAAGCTACCATTTATCTGAACTCAAATAGGCTAATTGTCTTCATACAATAAGCAGATTTGTGTTTATTCCCAGAGTCA
This sequence comes from Massospora cicadina, assembly GCA_022478985.1. Taxonomy (NCBI): domain Eukaryota; kingdom Fungi; phylum Entomophthoromycota; class Entomophthoromycetes; order Entomophthorales; family Entomophthoraceae; genus Massospora; species Massospora cicadina. Next base: position 162,145 of record JAKSZP010004104.1, read on the forward strand.
GTAGTTAAGCAAACCTGTGCACCAGTGAAAACCCTGCAGTTTTACACGTGGTGCTCACTACAGGGGCTGAGTCAAGTTTATAAAAAATAATAACGCCAAATTATCTAACTAATATGGAACATCAAAGAAACAAAGAAACAGGATCATCAACAGATCACCGGGGAAATACGCAATCTAGAGGCTGCAATGCTGGTGGACCCCCAATACATCCATCTATCAATGTTTGGAGTAAATGAGAACACC